>VWZS01005831.1:309166-546377 GCA_013397075.1 Rhabdornis inornatus | reverse complement strand
AAAAAAAAAAAAAGTGTGTGGGGAAAAAAAGGAAAAAAGTACCACCACAACTGGGACTGGGATCCCAGCCACACTGCCCGCTCACATCCCTCAATCACGCTCCCTCCACTCCTAACTGCAGTGCAGCTGACGCCTTTTGCAACCTTTTGGTGAACGCCTCGCCTTTCGTGCTGCTTCTAGCGTCGAATCTGATGATGATTTAAGTTGCATTTAACTTATTTTTTGTCGGGTCTCTTTCAGGCTGTCTAATGAGCTAACGCCGGGGAAACGTCGCTGTGAGCAGGCAGTGAAGTATTTATTCACCATCGCTTCCAAAACTTCAGATACGCGCGGCTTTAAAAGAGTCAGGCAATGTCTTTGCAAGTGATTAAACCAGCAACTAAGCTGGGTATTTATGGGTCCGTTAGGAGTTTTTGTGAATACTCTGTTTCTTAACACACTCATGCAGTTGTCGTCCTGAATATTGCTCCCAGCCCTGGTCCAGCTTCGCCTCCCGGCACTGGTCCCAAAGTTAGCTCTGCCATGAGAAACGAACTTTCAGTTCAGTAAAGCTGAGGGCTGTCAGATGATTAATGTGCATTTTCAAGAGACTAAATCATCGCCCGTGTTTCACTTATTGTTCCTTTTCATTTTCTTTTGTCTGTAGGTGACATTTGTGATCACCATGTGGTGAGCAGAGGAAACTCCCCTCTCTTCCACCCTCATGTCAGGAGCCTGTGCTCAAGGAGCAAAGGTCTGTGCCATCGATATCTAAAAATGCTGGGCGTTGTGATTCCTCTTCCAATCTCTTATCTAGCAGGAGTTAGTGAATCCAAAGCTTCTTCTTCAAGGATAGTTTTGCTCTGGTGAGCCTATGGAGATGGATGCTGCCCAGCCTCTGACACTGCCTGCAACACAGACACAGTGGTCACACATGAGAGTGATCATCCTTCAGTGCAGACTGTTTTGTGCTCATGCGGGAGCAGAGAAGAAAGTTTCATTGGTCTAAGAGAGCTGAGCTAAGAAACTCTTAAATACATTCTTTGCAGGACCAAGAATAATCCAGTGCTTCGTGCCTACCCATTAAACTGGCTCTTTCCCTTTAGCTTAGTTAATGCATTCTGTAAAAAAATCACATAAATTACTAAGGAAGCAAAAGATGGAATTATTTAAAACTAAATAATTATTCACTGTAATTTGATTTGCTTCCCAAAATTATGGTTGCCCCTTTCAGAATGCAGTGGTGGGTAAGAAAGAAAAGATGAGAATAACAAAACCAAAGAGAGATGGAAGTGAATGGGGAAAATAAATGAACGCATAGGTACTGTTTCATCTTCTGGCTGGAAGACCTTTCCCCTCACCAGAGAGAGTTTTCCAAGGATAACTACCATGCTAAAAGAAAACCTGTTTTCAATTACATCAGCCCCATGGTCAAATGAGTAATGCAAGAACTCAATCTGCTTCATACAAATATTTCAGTCGAGACGATATGTGCTGTAAGCACCCTTCTCTGCCAGGTATTTGTTCACTTAGCACATCAAAACTTTACCTCTTAGATAAATGGATCCCCCAAAATCTATGTTCTAGGAAGTGTCGGACATGCTTCAGGTCTGGGTAAGTCACTTACTGACTTGAATGCAGAAACCCAGAGGAAAAACAATGTGCAGCCAATGCCTACAGAAGACAATAGCAAAGCACATGGCCAGGGACCAAATGCCCTGGTACTGTGAGTGGGTGCATCTTCATCTGGCTCTCTGCTGAAGCACTTCCAGAAAGAGGCGAAGGAGGAACTCCAAACAGGAGCAGTTTCTTGTCATGCCTCCCATGTAGGTGTTGCCATGGGGCTATGCAGACGTGGGAGACTTCTTTGTGGCCACCACAAATCCCAGCTGATGGTGAGATGGATGATGTCCTCAGGGAGCAGACCAAGGGTGGGAAACAGGGGCCCACAAGGTCATGTCAACAGTCTGGACCCAGACATGCCCCTCTCCTAAGAGCCCTCTTCTAAGCTCATGCTGCCAGCTGCTCCTTACCCCTTCTCAGCAGCCTGCCAACCTCACGTGCCAGGAATGCGAGCCCAAAGGTGGGTTAACCACCTCCACTCAGGCTTTTTGTCCCTTGGTGGAACCAAACCTGTTCCCATCACCCCAGGCTGATGACCTTGGCCCTACTGGGAGGGAAGTGGCCCCAGATCTACCCTTCAGGCAGGGTGCTCAGATAAGCAGAGGAAACCTCTTTTCCCAGTGGCCTGACTTTGGGCAGGGGGAACTCATTGGAAATAAGATCAGCTCCTCCCTTGAGAGGCTGAATTTTGCTTTTCTCTCACAGCTGGAACTGCCCCATCCCTCTACCAGCCCTAGGCCTGGTACATTCAGCCGTAGATATCTCTGCTCATGCACTGACTTGTATTTTTCGTGTTTATTATCATCCAACCCAGTGTAGTGCCATCTGGCACACACACACACTGGGGGAAGAAAACCATATATTCAGCAAATGGCACATACAGAGTTTAGGTTTTGTTTTGTCTTGTTTCTCTTATTTTTCCAATTTCTGTTCAAAATTATGTGGAAAATATAGCCAAGCAATTCTCCATCATGAAAAATGATCAAGACTCCCAGTTATGAGATTAAAAATTGCTGGAGAGCAGTGAGGCCAGGAAGAGACAAGAACCCCTTTCTGCTGAAATACAGGTTCTTCTTTTCCTCCTGCTTTTCATTTAACCTCATGCTCAGATAAGGAACAGAATTACTTTAAAATTTTGCATTAACTCTTTTTATTCAGGATTTGTTCTAGCCTTTCAAAGAATTATTTTACTCTAAGACATATGTGAGTGATATCTAATTAATCACACTTCTCCAAAACAGTAGAGAACTACAAGACATCCTGCAGTCCTCAAAACCTTTGCTGTTTTTATTGCCACAATAAAAATTGATGCAAAATACATCTTCAAAGTAGATATAAAAAACCACACATACTGTTTTCAGTGAAGCTAGCACCTATTGCATTGCCACCTTAATTCAAAGGCGGTTTTGTAACAGAGTTGTACAATCAAAGCATGTTTCTTCCCTGATAATTCATGCACTGTAAGATTACTAGTTGAGTTGTTAATGGAAAAAGTACTACACCATGTATTGTACTACTTGATTCATTTGCTTTCAAATTTTACTTCAATTTTAACTTTGGCTAATTACTGTATGTGATCTAAGTCAGCAAACTCAAATTAACTACCAACGTAACTTTTGAAGAAACTCTTCAAATGCATGGTAATGATGAAATTTAAGTTCCTGTCAGTTATTGTGTAATGTCTACACCATGGAAAAGTGAACCTTCAGTTATTTTAATTTTGTTTGTACATATAGCATTTTGTTTTTCTCGCTTCATTTTTCACAGTAGAATTCTGAACTGTAAAAATGCTACTAAAAACCTGTTCATGGTATTTCTTTGTTTTCTTTTTCCAAATTGAATTATAGCTTTGATGAAAATGTGAAAGGAAATAGTTTTTAGGAGCAAATTATCAGCTAGTCAGATTTCTTTGGGAAAGCAACTTGTTTTACAGGTACTGATGCAGACTGATAGAATTGTTCTCTGATCCTACTAAAATAGAGAAACACATTTCAGTGTGATTGATACAGTATCTGTATATTGAACTTGATTCTGGTCTCACATCTGGTAAAAATTCAAAATATCTTTTGCTCAAGCCCTGATCCAACCTTGAGTGATATAACTGTATATTGACTTCTGGTGGGCTGTGATTCAAGGGCTTTTACACCACTGTGCCTCTTGCCACTAGGCTGAAAAGGTTATTTTTGCTACATCTATCTTTTCCTGTGAAACCAGATTAACTTGGAAGGAATTAGAAAAGCTTGAACAGAGATGCTCAAAATTAATTTTTATGGCAATACTTTTAATTTTAAATATTTCTTACAAATAAATGTAATTTGATAGCCACACAAAAATTTACATTTTCTAGTATATTTCCACTCATTTTTATTTTTTTTGGTGAATCTCAATTTTACATGTATGCATTCATTGCCTTATTTCTAGCAACACAGCATTGAAATTTTTATGTAAATAACAGGCGAATAAAAATCTATTGTAAAATACAATGTATGACAAATTCATTGAAACAAGCAAAATAATTTAAAAATAGTTATTCAATAAATGTCAGGAACACAATCCCATATCTTCACTGATCAAGGCTTCTGTGTAACTTGGAAGAAAGTGATGAAGAAGGACTTTTTATGCAGCAATATATGGAGCTTGTTCCAGTTGTTAAGCACATATATAGAAATTCAGCAAATCTTACCAAAGAGGGTCATAAAAAACCACAAATGAAAACTCAGATACCTCTCTCTTTCGTACTGCAACATGTACAGGGGAAAAAAAAAAAGAAAATTTTAATTTTTTTTTTGGTTGATGACTCAGATTGGCTGTTATTAAACTTAGCTTTGAGAGCTGCAAAGCAAAGTAATCAGAATTTCACTGCTCACTGTTAGAGGTTGTTTTTCTTATAGACTGGTAGAGTTCCTTGTAAGTATCTCCAGCAAAAGAAGTACAAAAGAGAAATCAAAGTGGAAGAAGCAGTCAGAATGCTACAAACATAATGCAGAATCCTTTTGTGTTGGTAAGCATTGATAGGCAATAAAGCAAACTTGAATCTACTCATCATTTTTCTTCATCCTGTATGCACTGAACAGGTTAAATTATAAAGCAATCTTGTAATGAATCACCCTAGTTTTCAGAGTTTACAGTGTTTGCATAAAATGAATCTGAATATCCACGATCAATGTAGCTTGGTCGAATGATCTATAATCTATAAAATTGTATCAGTGATCACACATGGCAGAAAGATATTTCAATGTGTTGAATGTATCTTTTGCAACTTACATGGACAGAAATGGCTGAACAGGCTTGCCTCATTAAATTCCATCTGGGAAGATAACCTGTGGGGAAAGAAACCCCATTGTGATTAAGCACCCCATCTAGTTTGCCGTATTAGTGTTAGGTCATCATAAATGGTGAGTAAGTGAAACAATGTTTTTTTCAGCAGTAAGTGCTTCTAAAATGTTTAGAATTGAAATACTTGGAAGTGTTTCCCAGCTCACCTACTTTCAACATCAACTTTAGCCCTTGATATCCTTATTTATTCCTCTAACTCTCCTGAAGTAGCCTTCAGAATGCATAAGCGTGGATTTATCGTAAACTTCAATATTGCAGCTCCACTGTGGTTGTTTTCATCATTTCAGGACAAATGCAACAGTTCAAACTAATGACTGAACATCTATTGTGTTAGTGCTGTTTCCTGGTTATCTGGTTATTATTTATTTCCTGCTTGTTCTATTGTTTCTTGCCTCATGAAGACTCCTGTTTGCTCTGATAAAATTCCTTATAACATGGCAGCAACACCAAGGGTTGGGTAAAAGGGCTCCTCTGAACAACAACACAAAGAGCACATAAAGAATCCATCACAGCAGTCAGTAGTATAATGTAATTTATTTTCAGTAGACATCCTCCTCACTACTGGATTAGTTACTTCGTTAATGAGCAAATGACCTATAACTCACAGGACTGGGAACTTTATGTGCAAGTCTTGCCTTTACCAGAGCAGATGAACTGCAGTCACTTAATCTTATGGCTCCTTCCAACCTTTTTAGTGTATTCTATGCATTGTGGGAATTTCAGGTGGGTGAAAAAATGCAGGACCCAGTGGTAAAACAGACTTATATGGCATTTATATTTTGTATTGTACTAGAAAGCATTAATAAAAGATGCCTCTTGCATCTAGAACTCATCATGATCCCATAAGTAGACAACGAATGAGTTCTAAAAAGCAAGTTTTTATGTGCTAATACATTCAAGATGCTATTTTCTACCACTATATACTAGGCATCTTTGGAATTTATTGTCCAGATTTCACTTCAGCATGACTTTAATGAGAATTCATCAGGTCATTCTCTGAATGAATGCAGCTGGTCTCACCGTGCTAGGAGAAGTTGACACTGTGAAATCTAAAAAATTCAGAGTTTGTCAGTAAAAGGAGAGATTACAATTTCAGTAGAATCTAAGAGCATGTGAAATTTTGCTTTTAAATATATTTTTACCCCTTTCTTTCATTTCACTCATAGAAAATATATGTTTACAGAGCCCTGTGGCATCCCACCCTAAAAGGGAAGGGAGGACCCGAGAATCATAGACAACTGTAGTCAAAAACGAACTTCAGAAGTCAGGGTCTGTAAAAACTTACCAAATTTTATTAGTAAATTATACACACAGCCTGAAAATCGATATGTCCATAAACACACAGTGGTGCATTTTGAATAATGGGTAGGGTCAAAGAAAAGAGAGAGGGATTAAACAGAGAGAGAGAGAAAGAAGTGAAGAAAGGAAAAAAAGAAAGATCACAAGTCCTGGCTCCAGCATCGATCCAGCTGATGGATTGCTCAGGGTTCTGAGGGGGTGCTGCCCGGGCTTAAAAGGGCCACCTTTTTACAGACAAGTTTTCCCAACCTGGAGCTAAGTTCCTCACTTTCTACAGAAAGTAGTTATCGTGGGCATGTCATTATGCTAGACCTTTCTGGAAATGGGTAAGAGGGCTTTGGGGTCTTCTGCGGCCTTGATCCTCCCCTACTGGGTTGGCCTTTGGCCAGCTGGCCATGCCTGCTTCTCGACCTCATTCTTGCACTTGCTTGTTGAACTTTTCTCCAGGAGGCAGAACAAGGGTGTTTGTCCAAGAAAAGTGCTGCCCTACCTTCCCAGGGTTCATTTCTCCAGCCACATCCTGTTCCTTCTTACAGACTGTTCTCGCCAACAATCCTTGGTTGGCTCCACAGCTATCCAGGTATCAGTGTTTGAGGTATACACATTGGGCCCTTATCTTCTGAGCTTCTCTACAAGCCCAGAAATTTGAGTCCATGGCTCTATTAAAAACTCAGATTTCAGAACCACATTCAATCAAAAGTATCTAACATTCAAAATTTTAAGTTAGTGGATTACCCTATGTGATCAGGGAAGCAGAAATGGAAGCAGAAATACATTCTCTGTCTCATTTGGCAAAAAATGATTACAAGATTTCCATACCCAGCATTATTTTTAATGTTTAAAAGTAAATTCTAGGACTAATTTTGTATATTTTTAATACATTTAAACTAAATAATTTGCTATAGAAAAAATAACTTTTAGGTTTGATGATAAGGTTGAATCTCTTCTTCTGAAATACCCAAGTTTATCCCTAACTTTATACCTGAGAGATCACAGAAAATTTATCTGCCTGACACAATAAACACCATGGTAATTAGAAGGATTCTAAGCCTTTATAAATATTCTAAACCTTTACCCACTTACACATGAGGCCAGAAAGAAAAAAATGTCTCAAATCCTCAGTAAGACCTTGGACCAACTCCCACTGAAGTAAATTACACTCTTTTCTGTAGACCTGAAATCAGGATGTACCTGCAATTCACTTCTCTTGCTCTGCATCAGTGACAGTTCTGCACAAAACCTTGGACAAAATGTTGCCAACGGCTCTCTGGATAGAATTTAATTGAACAGTAAAATGGAATGATCGGCCCACTGCTCTGTTTTGCATTACATTTTATTGATGTAGCAAATATTATAGGTGTTAGGTCTATGAATACCTCTGATCTTTCCTGAGTTAATTCTGCTTTCAAATCAAAAGCCTGTGGTTAAAATGAAGTATACTTCAGAAACATGCTTTATTTGGAGAATTTTCAAAGATGAAAAACTCACCACAACTTTCAGTAGACAATTTCGGTGGTTAATTGCCATCACCATTGACCATTTTGACTTTTCTTTAAGCAAAAATTTGTCTAGCTGGAACTTCCAGGTACAGTGTAACATGAATACCTTTTCCTGATAGATTGAAGAGTCCTCTATAACCATCCTTTTGCCCCCATACAGAAACTACATGGCCAAGGCATCCTTTAACATGGGCTTTAATATTATTAACTTAGGCTGAATACCTTCCCTTTTTTCTAAATATTCTGCCAATAATGCTTTCCAGTCTTTTAACCATGCTCCTTGTTCTCTGAAATATTTCCAACATCCTCTAGGTTCATAGCCATATGTTCTCAGGCAGCTGTGCAGAATTAAGACCATTTTAAACTCGGAGCAGTGGCTTGTGTTAAGATCTTATTAGATTTATATTAGTCATAAAGGCATTAGAAATAACTAGCAACAACTGTAAAAACCCAGAAAGTGACATATCTGCTGTTACCTCAGGGCTAAAGCTTTAGGCACAGGGCCTTAATGGGAAAATAAAAGGTGTTTGTGCCTTCAGCGCTTACAGACATCAACCTCTTCACCGGGGTTTCTAGAGATGTAGTAGCCTGAAATGAGATGCTATTACAAAATCTAGAAACCTTCTCCTTTCACTTATTTGCACGTGTGTTTTAATATCCTGAAATTTTACATTTTGCTTTGGGTGAGGGCACCATTCTTCACGTTTTTCTTGGAAGGTTGGCTGGTGTTTATGTCCAATCTCAAGATCACTGCAGCAGCATGGTTGGAGGACTGATGTTGATGCAAAGAAATGGTACACTGGAGTTTATAAAGTGCTTTGCTTGGGGGTAAAAATAACACATTAAAATTAATCGAATTTGCATTTTCTTTGAGTAATTATTCTCTTATAATTCATATATGCTGAAAAATCTCCATGCAATTGTTTCATGAAAATGTTGCAGCAACATGTAAAGAGACTTCTAAAATTTACTTTAGGTGTTTCAGCCTGCGATTGACTGCTGGTAGATGGCACAGACATTTCATGCAATGAATAAGCAATTGGCATTTCTCACCTAATCATGCTAGTATTTTATGAAGTTGCTTAATTAAAAAAAATTGGAGGAATGACATATTCTGGTTTGCTGAAATACATTTTACTCGTAAAACAAGCAATACCCTGTAAAACTTAAAACTCTATATCTGTTAAAGCAAGCAAGCAAACAAAGTAGTCCAGTGTTACTTAATCAAAAATGCTTAGTTGCTCAATATTTCCCACAACTGAGTTTTTCTTCTAGCTTTTTCTGTCAGACTTTTTATATCTGCTTATTTTATGCATGCTTTCAGTCTGTCATTGTTTCTTACATTCTCCTGTTTTGTCTCTCCTCTATTTCCATCTGCCTTACTAAGTCCATGAAGGATGAGCAGAAACACAGACTCATCTGACCACCCCAATTTTCAAACGTTGGAGTTTTGGGCTCCAAATACAGGGGAGATAGCTGATATCAGGGCTAGGTTGTCCAGAGAATTAAAAATAAGGTTACAGAGGGAAAGAGGACAGGACTGAAAAATAAATCTCAACAGAGGGGGTTTAAGAAAACCCTCTCTGCTGTGCAACTCTACAGTCAGTTTCTGAGAGAGGACTATATACCTAAGCAGTCCTACTAAGCCCTGGCCCTGCCAGGGCAATTTGTCCCATTTTATAACTTCAACACCACATTAAAATTTCACTGTGTTCAGTGCACAGCCATTTTACTTTCCCTCATCCCCCCTCACTCCTGCAAGATGAGTCTAAGGTGCAGCAACAGCCATGAGTCAATCAGGGATGATTCTGATTATAAATGTCTGCAATGGTATAAATGACGGTGCTGGAGGAGATTATATTCAGAGCCACATACATGCTGCAGAGGTCCCACCTCGAGATTAGCCTAAAATACCACCCAGATCTCCAGGTCCCTCCCAATTAGCGCAGTCAGGCAATCTTCCTGGCACTACAGAGGCAAAGACATATTTTTAGCTCAGTGCTGTGCTCTCTCCCCTGAACTCCTGGAGCCCTGCTGAGCCGATGGAGTCCCAATCAGTGGGCTAGCTCTGATGCTGCCCCTTCACAAAATTGCCTGTAAAGCCAGTTCAGTGAAGGGATTGTAATGAGCTCAGCAGCTTGGGGCTCTCAGTAAACCACAGCGGTGAAGTGAGTTCATGGCTGAAATGCCAGCCCTTTTATTCATCAGTAGCACATCAATTAGTAGTTTAAAAGGCAGAGGAAAGATACAGTGAGTGTTCATTTAATATTAGGCTGATTGTAGTCTGCGTTTGTTCTAATTCTGGCAAATTTTCCACATTTCAGTACTTGAGGAGAGCTATTTTCTTATTTTTCTCACCATGCTACAAAGACCCTGCCAGCTAAGTTCAGTTGTAATGCATAGAACCAAAATTTAAAGATTAGTAAATAAGAAGTTAAAGAAATTATTTTTAAATATTGAACAATTAATGAAGAAAGAAAAAAGATCCTGTGGGATTAATATATAATTTGTGATATTGTTATTATATTTACAGTTCTGGTTTATTAGTCTCAGAGACCATTAAGCATTAAAGATTTGCATTATACAGGAAACACTTGTGAGTTAATCAGTGCCTCATGTTCTTCAGTGGTTCTACCCTTTTTTTCTTCCTGTCTTACAAAGAGCTGATTTTACTACTTAATTAGTTCCTCTGGTCAAGGACCATGAACCAAAGTGTTGTCAAAGTTAGCAGAAAAAAAACATCTGTCCACTCAGCCAGAGCTCTCTTCCATCAGCAGGAGGGATGGACAAACAGTTGATGACAAACAGTACGTTCACCAAATGATGGGCTATTATCGTCAACAAACCGATTGGAACAGTTTAGGGGGTTTTGTATTTGGTTGTTACTTATAAGTATTCAAGAAATACTTGCTGGGAACATATTTCAGCCAATTTCAGCCCACTGCATGTTGGATCTGTGCCTTCACTATTCATGCTTAATGGTCTCCCACAGTAACCAGTCCCCCAAGTCACACGGATTTGTTTCTTTTCCATTACTGGTGAGTGGAACTAATAAATAAGGGGTTGGAATTATGAATTAATTTCTGCTTTCCCACTGGGAAATAGAATCTCTTTTTCTTTGTAGGCAAGGACAAGCCCAACTAGCTCAAGATTCAAGATTCCTGGGCCTTCAATTCTATCAGAAATGTAGCTGAGTTCTTTGAAAGTCAGCAGGAATAACAAATAATTTTTCTGATATGCTGCTCCTGGGAGTCTATGATGGGAAGTCACAAGCTTAGGACAAATTTAATGCTCATTTTCATTCACTAACATTACAAAAAGTCTAATTCTCAAAAGCTTCTATGGTCTGTTCTCAAGTACAAAAAGACCAAAACAATTCAGAACTTTCTGCTATCCCCGTTCTTGAATATACCTGCATAATCACTGCTTTTTCTGTTATCTTAAAATGTATTCTGGGGATCAACTGCAGCTGTCCTGACATCTGCTGCATGACAGAATGCTGACACCTTTTTCTGCTAAGTACCCCTCGCTCCCTAGCAGTCTCTATTATAGTCCATCGGTCAGTTTTACTGGGCTGTACAAGCATCTTTGAGGCTCTGCCATGCACTGAGGCTCCCTAGAAATGTGGCTTTGTCTCTTCACCTGATGCACCTTTTAATGGCTCAGATTTTCAACAAACACTGCCATATTTGTGATGATCCCATTTATATGTGTTTTCTGAGACTAAAATAGTCCTTTCCACCAAGGTGATATTATATTCCATACTATGATGTTTTCTTTTAATTTATTACATGCCTGTTACTCTGCTAGTTACATATTTTATGTTTTCTGAAACTCCTCTCTCACACTTGCTTCACCCATCTGACCCATTCTTTAGCCCACATGTCTTGACCCATGTCTGTCATCTATGAATTCAAAGTTTTTTCTTTGTCTTTCAGAATCAGCATTACTTGGCTATCACCTCCCTGATAAGGTTGGTCAGAATGACCATCAGACAAGGCTTTTTTCCTCAAAATACGCTCCCCCACATTTTTTTCCCCCTTTGGTGAGGATGTCTGAGTTACTGCCAGTGAGAACAAAACTGAATGTTGTAACATTGGAAATTGTCAAAATATAAATTTTTTGCCAATCACCAGGCCTTCTTCCACTCATTTTCTTGGTTTTCTCCTTCCTTTTCTGCTCTCCAGTGGACATCAGATCCAATATTCATTATATTTTTCTTCTTCATAAGCACTTATATTCAGTCTCTGAGATGAGACTTTATATCAGGAATATTATTTCCCAGATTTTCTATGTATTTAATTTTTTTTTTCCTAATTCTTCTCCATTTGAAGACCAGGTAAGGAGGGACAGCTGAGGAAGTTGTCAATGTCTCATTGATGGGACTCATTATATCATTTTCTCCTTAGATCCATGGTCCCAATGCTCCTTTTTGTCTTCAATTCAGCCTTCATGCTATTCTGGGAAAGGAACATACTGTGATTTCTTTGGGCTTTTTCTGGCACGTCTTTCACATTTTTGAGTCATTAAATTATTAATAAATGTTATAAATTATATAATAAAAAGTATAAAATATAATTATATAAACACATGACAATGGCATCTACTAATGTAAGCCATTCTATGTGACAAATTAATATAAATCCTCCTTCTGAATGGCATGACCAGATCTTTGCTCCTCAGGCCTTTTGGGAGAGGTTCCGAGGGAATCCACGGTTATGAAAAAGATGCCCACACAGTTTTGTCACTTTTGCATAAATGTAGAGCTACCAAGTCTTTGTTTGGTGTTCAGTAGGATCTTTACTCAGTGGTCCTGTTCCTCACTGCACTCCCTCACAAACTACAACTACGTAAGAATGTAAAACCGTGTAGTAATATGTACACAAACTGAATTACATTTGGCCCAGTCTCCAATTTATTGACAGGCAATAGGAGCAACTGCATGGAATCCCATACCAAGGAATTTTTGTGGGGACCAACAAAAATTCACCCTGTTTTGTAAGGACCTGCCTTGCACCCTCAGAAAGCTGATGCTGGCTGCACTCTTGAGATTGCCACAAACATTTGTCACACACTACAGATCCCTCTGTATCTTTTGATATTAGAAGGACACAGCTAAATCCCTGCAAGAGCCTCCCCTTCACAGTTCCAGCTACAACCATGGGGCTCTTCTGCTGTGGTATCAACAAGTGAGCAAGAGGCAGCAGCAAATTCAGAAGAACATGAGGAGAGGTGTATGGCCCTCTTGCAGGTACTGCTAGCACAGCTTTATCTTCCTCTGCTGCCCAGATATGAAGGCTTTAGATGAGTTGTCTGAGGGAGGAATGGTCTGTTTGAGAGAGAGGAAAGTTTCTTTAAGTAAACAAAATACTGTAGGATTTGTTGAGCAATTAAAGGAATCTAGTGGAGACAAGTCCAACTTAACAAGGGAAAAATCATTTATGTGTAGAAGACAATTCTAATATGTCTCTTTCTGAGGGAGAACACCATTAGTAGGAGAGATACATCTAGAAAAACTTCTTATCACCACTATACACACATATAAAATTATCAACACTTTTGAAATGATGATACCACTTACTTTGACCTTGATACAGGGTGCAACCATCTTCCCTTCTTTATTTTTACAAATTTGTCAGCACTTTGTCTGGAATAGAAATGCAATACAGCTTTTTAAATTCATAAACAAGAAACCTCTCTCTTTATACAGCAATGAAGATGGGGAATTATACAGCATAATTCTTATACAAATGGTATAATAAAATCCCACTTCAAGAAGAATTAAGTGAAGAATATAAAGTAAGTCTGTCAAACATATTTGGATAACAGGAGTAAAAATACTTGACAGCAGATTGTTATGCATTAATATAAGAAGGTACTACCTCGTTTTGACATTGCCAGTGCTTCTTTACATATCAGAAAACATTGCCAGTTTTCAGAACATATATTGCAATGACAAGAGTTCTGTAATGGCACCCCCAGTGCTGTGTGAATGTAGCACAAGTACCAGTGACATTCTTCAAGGCACCAATTAATCACAAGGGATATCTTTGTTTCAATCTGAGAAAAATCAGAGTTTAATCAGTTGATCACAGATCTGCTCTACAGTGACTAGCCTAATGCTATAGACATCGTTGTGGGGTGTACAAGGCTATTTTTTCTTTATTTCTCAGCAACTGCCTGAAACAGTCTCCTTCACTGTTCAGCCTCAGTTTGTTAGGTATCCAGAGACGGCTTTCAAAAATCTTTAAACATCCTGAGTCAGGAAATTTTGGTGACTAATATCTTGCCTGAGCTGGTTTATGATCTAAATGCATTCCAAGTAATCTAAATATCACCTAATTCCAGGACAGAAGATAAATTCTCTTTTCCTCTCAAAATTAAACAAAACCATATTTGCCAGGACTATCCACTCCTCAAAGAGAGCCTAATCCTGAAGCTGAAGCTGTAGAAGTGGCTGCCTGCAGAAGAGCTGAGGAGCTCAGACAGATCTATTCTCTTGTGGCTTCTCTGGGCAGCTGCCTTTTCAGCACGCAGTCTTTGGAGGTCAGCTCTCTTCCCTCCTCTGAATTCACAGGGATCTCCCACAGCACCCAACTGGGTGGGCTCTTGTCTCTTTGTCACTGCCGGGTGCCTCCAATCACAAAGCTCCACAGTAGGGAGCTTGCCCCTTGAATACCTACAGGACAACGTGTGAGTTTTCTTTGGTGATGTTTTATCTTCATTCTTCTTCCTCCAATCTTATTTACTGCCAATTAGAGAAACAGTATAAACTAAAATGCACAGACACAGAATCTATATTTTATGCTATATCCACACCTTCTGGGGAGTGCACTGATGAGAGATCTTGGGATCCTTGTCAAATGTGAAGCTGGTTGGTGACACCCCTGCCCTTGGATAGTGCTGTCTGCCCTAGCCTAATCCAGGTGTCTGCTGGTACCCTGTGACTTTGAGACATCACTCTTCATAGAATTTTGTGGACTTTGGTGTAAAGTGACTTTTCAGTGTTAAGCATGTCAGACCCTACAGCACAGGATTTCTGTAGCATGATGCTGACAATAAGTGATGTGTGACATGGGAGGGGGCATGATGGCATGGGGGTGCCAGGTTGTGCAAGGACACGTGGGAGAGTTTACAGGATTGCTTGAGACAGAATTAGCCACAGCCAGGCACCTTATTTGTCATGTGCCCTTCAGCAAACTGGCCTATCAGCTGCACTAAGATTTCCCTCCACAGGAAGACAAGTAACTTAGTGGAGAAGGGATTTGGGTGTGAACAAGCATGGATACAGTAAGGATGTCAGGCTGAACCATGTTATTGGAGTAAAACTAGACTAAAAGTGTCTAGTGTCACAGCCTTCGTGACTTAAACATACTTAAACACAGCTCCTACACTCTTAATATCCAACCCATCTATCCTAACAAGCTCTTGTCTGAGTTCAATGATGTTTTCAGCTCTGGCTGACAGTCCTGTCACAGTGTTTGGGTAGCAGTACTAGCAGTACCTTCCCTTCAACTGGTGCTTCTCCAGGTCTGCAGTTAGACATAATGACAGGGAATACCTTCTTCTGGGTCTTGATGTTCTTTTAACACTTCATCACAGTTATCCCCTTGGCTGCAGAAACCCAGTGTTTTAGCCCAGAATTCAGTGGAAAAAAGTCACAGTCATATTTACCAGAACTGAATGTGGTAAGGGATGGCAAAGGCGACAGAAGTTCTTCTGTAAGTACACAGGTAAAAAAAAGGAAGACTAACAAAAATGTGGACCCACTGCTGAAGAAGATCAGGAACCTGGTTATGCAGGACATGAGGTACTTCATGTCTTCTTTGCCTCAGTCATTACTAGCAAGAACAGCCTTCAAGAACCCCAGGTCTAGGAGACCAGAGGAAAGTTTGGAACAAGAAAAATGGTGGAAGAGGATCAGATCTTGGGGCACTTAAACAAACCAGGCATACGTAAGTCTGTGGGGCCTGATGAGATACGTGCTCAAGTGCTGCGGAACCAGCAGCTGTCACTGTGAATTGTGAGGCCACTGTCAATGATTTTAGATCAGTCATGGTAATTGGGAGAACTTCCCAAAGGTTGGAGGAAAGCAAATACCACTCCAATCTCCAGGAAGGGAAGAAAGACTCAGTGAACTAGAGGATGCTCAGACTCACCTTGATCCCTTGGAGGCTGTTGGAACCATCCTGAAAATAATTTCCAGGCACCTGAAGGGCAAGAAAATTATCCAGGAATAGCCAGCATGGCTTCATCAAAGGGAAGTCATATTTGACCAACCCTCCTAAGCTGAAATGACTGTCGGGATATATGAGAGGAGAGCACTGCATATTTTCTACCTGGACTTAAGAAAGGCTTTTGACGCTATTGAATTATGCATTGGATGAGCAAACAGCGAGGTGGATTCAAAACTGCGTGAAATGGCTGGGCCCAGAGGGTGGTGGTCAGTCTCATGAAGTCTAGTTGGAGGCTTCTCACTAGCAGTGTACCCTAGAGACCCAATCTTGTTTAACATCTTCGTTAATGACCTGGATGACAGGGCAGAGTGCACCCTAAGAAAATTTGCAGATGACACAAAACTGGGAGGATTGACTGATATGCCAGAATCATGCTGCCATCCATAGGGAGCTCGACAGGCTGAAGAAATGAGCTGCCAAAAACCTCATGAAGTTCAACGAGGGGAAGTGAAAAGTTCTGCACCTGAGGAGGGAAATACCCCAGGTAGTAATGCATGCGAGGGGTTGTCCAGCTGGAGAACAAGTATTGCTTTCTGGTAGGTTCAGTGGATGCGATCATTCTCCTCAGGACTTGCGGCATTGTCCTCCGCACAAGGGGATGGCTGTGTCCAGCTCTGGGCTCTCCAAGAGATAGTACCAGTACAAGAAGACATGGACATATTGGAGGAATTCTAATGAATATCCTTGAAGATTGTTAAGGGGCTGGAGCACCTCTGATATGAAGACAGGCTGAGAGAGCTGTGACTATCCAGCCTGGAGAAGAGAAGGCTCAGAGGGATCATATCAATGTATAGAAATATCTGAATGGAAAGTACAAAGAGGACAGAGACAGGCTCTTTTCAGTGGTGACAAGACAACTGGCAATGGGCACAACCTGAAACTCAGGATGCCCCTTTTATATATTAAAAAATGCTTTACTGTGAGGATGATCAAGCACACACACAGCTTGTCCAGAGGGTTTGTGGAGTCTCTGTTCTTGGAGATATGTCAGTTGTCCAGGTGTGATCCTGGCCAACTGGCTCTAGGTGTCCCTGCTTGAGCAGGAGCGTTGGACCAGTTTCTGGAGGTCCCTTAGAACCATAAACACTTTGTGATTCTGCGAAGTTTATGCACCTAAAAGAGCCACGTTCCCCCATAAGTCCTGGTGGTTTGAGGAGCTCCAAGCCCATGAAGATGACGTGCCACAAGTGCAGCAGTTGTGCACATTCTGGGTCAGCTCATCAGCTACACTGGTTGGAAAGTGGAACCTGTAAGAGAGCCTTGGACCTTCAAATGAGGGCAAATCTCACAGCCAAGGCGGGCTGACGTTTGTCACAGCAAAGACAAAAAGCAGTGTTTGTGAGGATTATTAGCAGAGTTAATGTTAACAGTAACATGCATTTTCATAAAGGAAGGGGTCAAATTAAGAGCATTGGCTACTGTATTTTCTTTGTCAAGAAGCTGAGGATCAAAACACACTCTTACCACATAAATGAGGGATGAAATAACAGACCCTTTTACACTCTTTTTTGAGCAGACAGGATTACAGCACAGATTGTGTTGTGAAACAAAGAATAACTCCACATGAACCATGACTCTTTCTACGAGTTATTCTGTCCCCCTTCCTGCCTCCCCATATATCAGTATTTTCTGTAATTTTTCTTAAGAGTAAATATCTTCTACATGGGAATGCCATGCTAACTGAATGGCTAAACTTAAAAATGGCTAAAGTTGGCCATTTACTAGCTACAATTTTATTTAATAAGTAGCAACTGAAAGCAGTTATTTGCCTTCCTACTTGGAGACAGAAAATATCCCTTAACCATAAACATATGCATTGTCAAAATTATAAACATATCCTTCCCCTAAAGTGGCAAATAGAAATAAAAGTCATAATACACCTCCAATATCAGGAGAGAAATTAGGGTGGAGAGCCTGGAGAGACGGGGTATATGTTTTTGTGCATAACGTTAAATCAACAACAGCTTTGTGTGAAGATAAATTATGTGTGGAGCCATGGTGAAATTTACAGGAGCTGTTGTGGAGAACTGAAATGCGTAACAGAACAAATAAAAGATTTGGAGTTTGAAGATTACATCAGGTGTAGAAACCAAAAAAAACAAGCCAATGCAGTTAATTCATGCTAATACTGGTGGAGAAAGGATTGCAGGTGTATCTAAGGATTGCTTGGTGGGCATTAACAGACATAGTTTCTCTCTAACTTTCAAGGGGCTGTTTGTCAAATACTACCTGATGTGCTTTGGACTGCTTCATTTTGTGCATCTGAGGTGCCCAGTTCACATTCCCAACGGCCAGATTTGCTCCTTGGAACAAAGCAGGAGCAGTTATGAGTCTGCCCTGACTGGACTAGCTTTTTTTGGAGTAGTTTAGCCTAACATCCAGTGGTCTATAAAATCTTTTTCCTGACCTTCTCTCCTGGGAACAGGGACACAGTGGCTAGAAAGCACAGAAAGCTAATTTCAAGAAAGAAAAATGCTATCTCTCTGCTGAAGCCTGCTCTTTCTCGCCTGAAATTCTCAGTGGCTGGCCGCAGTCTGGCCCAAAGCACATTCACTTGCAGTAACACTGATAGATATGTGTCACATATCACTTTGCAGTAATTTCCTGGATCCAGCAATTATTTCACTAATGTATTGTTTCAACTCTTAAAAAATGCCTAAGTGAAAAAATTCAATTTTTCATGCATAAAAGTAGTTTCAGGAAACTGTGGCACTTTTATATAGAGATGATGCTTTCCAAGCTCATTGCAGGATGAATACCTGCTATAAATATTACTTCTGTGTTTGTCCTCATTAAATTGTGAAAAGGTAACATTTGAATGCATGGATATATCCCAAGTATTTTTCTGGGAATTGTTTTTTTCAAATTATTCTTACTGACTTACTGAATGACAGAATCATTTAAGTTGGAAGAGATATTCAAGATCATCAAGTCCAACTATTAACCCAGAACTGCCAACTCCACAATTAAGCTGTGTCCCCAAGTGCCACATTTACACGCCTTTTCACCATCTCCAGTGATGGGGGCTCCACCACTTCCCTGAGCAGCCTGTTCCACTGATTGACAACCCTTTCCATGAAGATATTTTTCCTAATATCTAGCCTAGACCCTGGAATAACTTGAGGCCCTTTCCTCTTGCTTGTTTCTTGCGAGAAGAGACCAACACCCAGCTCACTGCTGCTTCTTTTCAGGTACTTGTAGAGAGGGATAAAGTTCCCCTGAACCTCCTTTTCTCCAGGCTAAACAGCCCCAGCTCCCTCAGGCACTCCTCACAGCTCCAGACCCTGCACCATCTCCGTTGCCCTTCTCTGGACACACTCCAGCACCTCAATGTCTTTGAGCTGCTGTTGACTTACAGATCAGCAATAAACAAGGGCAGATTCTTATGAACATGGAAAATGAGAAAGGAAAAAGGGAAAGAAGGAAGGAGAGGAGAGGTGAGGAGAAGAAGAGGAAATGAAGAAGGAAAAGAGATCTAACACACTGATCAGTGAATGCCTGAAGCCTTAAAAGAACCTGAGGACTGGTCCCAGGAAAAACACAAAGCAGGTACAGCTTTATGTAGGAGATGCAGTCACAAACAAGACACTCAACTCATCAAAAGACATTTCTACATTTCTGTGTGCTTACATTTCTGAAGTACCACCTCCAGAAGAAAACAAGGTTTTCCTTTTAGTAAGTATACAGCACATCAAGGCTGAACAATTTGTTAATGTGAACATCTGAGAGAAGAGCGATTACAGCAATAAAGGTTCTGACACACCAATTAAAGTACTTGGGTTAGACTAAAAGAATATTGTAAAACACCCATGTGCCCAACTTTGCAGACAAAATTCATATGATTGGGGGAGTGTGTGGCTTTGTGACACATAATCAAGGACTGTGAGAGTGGGAGCACACCTGGGTTAGTGTGAGTTTTGTTGCTGGTTTTGTGAATGCAGGTTTACCTGCACACACAGCCCCAGGAAGCCTGTGTTCCTGGGAGACTGGGGACAGAAGCTTCACTGTTATGTTGGTTTTAATAGTTTCACTAAGAAAATCTAGTAAGGGTTTTTGGACAGAAAAATTGCAGGATTTAACTAGAATGTGAGGCATCTTTGGGTCCCTAGTTAATTATGATTTGCTTTGTTACAGTAAGAGAAATAGTGCTAGAGGAAAGGAGATGGTTCTTGCCTTGAAGAGTATGCACTGCTATTATTGTTTTATTTGTATTCTTTCTCCTTAAAAGTAGCTACTGTTTACAAAGTATCCACGGTAAATCCAAACAGTGGGATGGAGACTGAGACTGACTAAGTGAAACCTGCTCTAAGTGCGCACCCAAGAGATCAACTGAAATCAATTTGTCCTGCAGAGGTAGGTGGTTATACATCAAAGCTGAGAAAAATCATACTGGAAGCCATGGGAACACTTTCCAGAGTGGAAACTGCAGGTTGCCTACGGAATATGCCCTTATTGCTGAAGAATGTGTGCATACGTGTGCTTCCCTGAGTCATGGAGAGACAGAGAGTGGAGGAGAGAGAGCAAGAGAAAGGGGGAAAGAAAAAATGGAGGAAAAAAGAAATCACTGGAGACCTGCAGATGCAAAAGCACAGTGGATGCATAAAATTATTTTGAGCTTTTCGTACAACTTACATAATTCTCAAGTAGAAGAAAATAAAGCTGTAATTTATGCAGTTCTCCCTAGCAAGTAAAAAAAAGTTATTTTTACAACTCCCTATATTGATTTTATTTTTAGAACACTTTCTAAAACAAGTGGAGAATTCAATCCTACTCTCTGAGGCATGTCAATTTTTGCCCACGTAGTCGATGGAAAGATTGAACCCTAAGTGCAGATCATGACATTCTGCTGTGATAAAAGCTGTTTCTGTTTGCTTTAACTCTCATGCAGAGTGGCAAATGCCACCTGTGACACATTGGTATACGTACAACTATCTCTATTGCATCCAGTGATTGCAATACACTGGAAATTGTTTCTGAAAGTTACCCAACTCTCTCTACTCAGACAAATGAATTTTTTCTAAGTGTTTTAATACAAGAGACAGTAGTCAAGTTATAGACACAAACAAATTTCACCTGTTGGGGCGTTTTTCAGAACATGATACCAATTAACAAAAAATAATATGTATCAAGAGAAAAACAGTCTATGATCTGCTTTGGAATGTGGTTTTTTTTTTTTTTTTACAACGTTCAGGAAAAGCCTTGAATTTTTGCTTAGATCCTCCTTAATCATGCCTGTAGGCGTTGCTTAATCAGTGCTATGGTAAACAGTCATCCTTCCAATCACTGCCCTCCCTGTTTGTGTACATTTAAGGACAAATGTATATCAATAATCAAGTCCTGGCCAGAAAAGTGTCCTTTAGTCTACTCTTTTCATTGCCTCCCACACACCAGCATCTTCTTGTACTGTCAAATGAACTTGCTTCCACTATTACTTAAGTTGCTGTGGCTATGAAAGCAGAACCAGAAATTGCCAGAGCCATCTAAATCAATGAAAATCTGTTGCTTCATAAACCTGAATATGTCTCATTACACGATCCTTCTAGAGATATGGGTTACAAGATTGTTATGCTGCCAGTGGCATATTTCTGTTTTTGTGATGTGAGAGCCCAGAGACAGCAGAGGGGCAGCAGACTGCCTTCCCATGACAACTTGAGCAACATTTCCAACTCTCTCTTCATCTCCCAGATGCCTCCTGCTTCAGACAGCTCTCCACAGCCTTGGACCTCCCAAGAAAGCCTGTATACCTGTTTTTCATTGATTTTGGTTGCTACCACAGCCATTACATATTAGTCAGCTTTTCGGATGGGGAACCCAGCTGTCTTGCTTGTCTGGCTGAGGTTCTGGTCTCCATGCATGCTGATCCTCAACATGGTGCCAGCCCATATCTTGAGAATTACATGGCAGGAATAAATTCTCTTCTTCTCTAGCTATGTTGGCTGTCCAGGTTCTTGTCTGCCATAAGAATGAAGAACTGTCAGGTTCCAGCTCCAAAAATCCTTCCTGCTTTCTCCTCTGTGCTGCAGCCCACGCTGGCCTAGTTTTGAATCATGCTGGAAAATGGATATAAGCAGCTAAAATTTCCTTCCTGTGCAAGGTAATATGCCCTTTCAAATATTAATACCTAGAGGATCCCCATAACTTTAGCAATTTAATAAATCCAGATGAGTATAAAAAAATAACGAGGATTGACAGGCCTTCTAACAATTATGATGAAAAATAAGTGAAAATGTCTGCTAAAATTTTTGCTAAGAAACTATTTTTGTCCTCAGGCAACATTTTGTTACTCTGCTTGCATGCCTCAGTGTGTTTCCTTCCAAGCTGGCTATATAGCTCTATAGCTATAAAAATACATATGCGTGCATGTAAGCATTATCTATATACCTCTTGTTTCCCAAACCTGAAGTAATTTATGTAATTATACACATAATGTATTTTATCCAAAATACACAAAGAATATTTTTTTTCTAAATGCCACTTAGTATCTAGATTTAACTTAAACCACTACTTAGTCTATCTTCCTTAATAGGATACTAAAGAGGAATTTTATGACAACATTATCAGTAGCGTTTTGCTGATAATTAGAATAACAATAATAATACTGAGATATTTCTTCAGTAATAATGGTGTTATTAATGAGATTTTTATGAAAGACAGACTTCTTTAGTATAATTATGAAAATTGATCTTTTTCATTTTACTTATTCACTGAAATCAGATAAGTGGCTTAACTACATGTATTATTTCTAATAAATATTCAAAAGAATGCATTTAAACAAGGCACCTCATTCTATTCTTGCTCATATTCCTTGCATTTAAATAAAAGTGTAATTGCTCTGCTTTTTTAAACTGCTAGTTTGGATTAGCTGTCTAACCTGTACAGTGTAGCTGTTTTCTGTTTGCATTTTTAATAGCTTTATTACCATTTGGTGAAGCCTTAATTTCTCACTCCCTTGAAGAGTCCTGCCTTTAAGTCAGCTCTACAATTTAACCAACAATAATCTGTCAAGATAAGATAAAGACCTGCATCAGAAGAAATGCAGTATTTTTGTGTAGCATTCTGTCATTGTTAAAGGAAAGATCTGAGTATGTCAAAATGTAACACCTGAAAGTTTAATAAACTTTGTAGCATAATTTTACAGTTCACATTTTAAAATAAATTGTTCTAGAATACATTAGCTTGTTCACTAGTGAAATCAGTTAAATATCTATATAAATATGTTTGGGTGAAGGGAGCCAGCAGTTTCTCAACAAGGATTAAAGTTCTTTCAGTTTTCAAGCCTCAGATTAAGTCACTTCTGAAAATCCTTGCTTCAATTCAGTTCTATTAACTCTGCAGTTTCCCCGTAGTTCCTTCATAATATTTGGCCTTAACATCACTGCAGAGGTTCATTCAATATTACAAAGATTTTTTTTTCAGAGTTGCTAATACTGATGCAATTGGAGTGAAGCATACTTAAGTCCTCGCTTTCAGGACTTATGCTGGTCTTCAATTGTTCCTGTTTCTTTTCACATTTCTCTTTCATTTAGTCATGCAAGTAATTTTTTTTTTTATATATATGAAGACGAGATCCTAAATCCATGTTAGTGTTAAACTGTAACTGAATCGTGTCAGGTATGTATGAACTAATATAGGACAGAAGAGTGAAGAGTGAGTTTCTCAGTTCCACCTTAGCCAGATTTGCTGTTCTATGTGCAAATGGATGCATTTCATCTTGCCAGGCATATTCAATGCAAATGGCAGAAGCATGGGGTCTGTGAGCTACTCCTGAATCCAGGAGAGTAGATACAGGATCAGGTACATGGCTGGGGAGGGAAAATCAGAGCACTGTGTGTGGAACATTTTGGGCAGCCCTCTGTTCTCTGGACAGCTCAGACTGTGCTGTTATCTGTCTCTGCTCAGCCCTAGAAGGGACATTCCCCAGGAAGGAACTGTTCTGTATTGCTCGCATGAGAAAGGCCCATACAATGTGGCTTTTCCAGGAAGCCTTAGGATTTTACACCCAATATTTTAGTTACATTTCTATTTTTAGTAACTGAACTCATATGAATGTATTTTCCTTTTTCTTTCCCCCTTAAATAAAATCTGCAGTAACCTAAAAAGCCAGCACTGGTATTTGTTTGCAGGCATTGAGCCCAGCTCACTTCTTGTGAGCTCAAGCTGTTGTCTTTTTCCACAATGACCAGTCCTCCCCTCTGAGGTTGGCTTAAACTCTCCCAGGGCAGCTTTGCTAAAACATAGACTTCCATGAAATGATTCCATTTTGATGACTCATAATTTTGAAGTGAAGAATATCTGATTTGATGCCAAATCCACCAGTCTGTTTAACTGCAGTGTTCCATCTTCCTGAGCTAGTGCTTGGAGGGCTCTGAAGGTTTGGCACCATAGATCCTGTATTAATTGCAAATACCACAGTACAGTGTATTTTCATTTCTCACAGCCAGTGATTTAGGTACTGCAAGGCATCATTGAATAGACTTTGATTTATGAGAAAGAGGCCTGAGACTGCAAAGGTTGCTCATAATTTAGCTCTGTTTTGACAAAAATTTGGTGATTCTGAGGGCCTTGGTTATTAGTTATGAGACAAAGAATGTGATTTTCTGAACAAACAGGGAAGATAGTTCCGCAATAAAAACATCTACTATGTGATTCATGAAACACACTGCTGCCAGAAATTCTGTTCAGTTTTAAGGTGAAAGCCATAGGACTGTTCTATATTGCTCACATGAGAAAGGCCCATAGAGTGTAGCCTTTCCAGAGAAAGCACTGAGATAAAAAATCTCACATTTAAGAAATAGGAGCACTGAAAATTAGGCTCCAACATCTATTATTAAGGTCTTAAAAATATTTGTGACTTAAGAAGTACTTACCAGTGTTTGCTAATTCATGGCAACCATGGAAGGTAGCTCAGTGACAGTCATTATCCTTATTCAACAAACAGTAGTTCTTTTTTCTGCCTGCATATTTGGGAGTTGAAAATGGGAATAAAGGCAGATCACGAACAATGTCACAAGCCAAGAGCCTATAAAAAATCATGGGAGACCCTGCAGTGGGCACAACCCTTAATACATGCTGGGTGTCTGTCTGAAACATGCTTGCTCCAAGCACAATCTCCATTGAACAAAGCATGTAATCATATTCCTAAGTCCATACTTGTGCTTAGGGCCTGATCTGTGTCTGAAGGACTTTTTGGAACTGCAAACTGACATTCCTGTGCTCTGACTCCCTCTGGGAGATACAATTTAGAGCAGGGAAAAGGATTCTTTGGCAACTCAGTTCAATCAGCTCACAAGACTGCAAAACACATGGGGCAAAAGAGCTTTTCTGCCAGCATCAGGGGCCAGGAGATCAGCACCTCTTGCATGGAAGCTTGGCGCTGTGTGAGATGTCCCCTCTTACTGCCTTGCTAAGTGACAGCAGTACTGTGCAGAGGTGCTGATCCCTGACATGGTGGGAGGTTACTGCTCCAGCAGCTCTGGCTGTGTGAACAATCCTGTAAAGCACTTTGGCAGAAAGCAGCCAGGTTAATGCCAGCTGCCCAGCTCATCCAGGCTAACCCAGGCAGCTTTGCCCATGCAACAGCAACAAGGGTGACCTCCAGGAACAGGCTGGTGACACCCTGCTCTGACACAGCTCTTTCCACAGTAATTAATGACTTTTAACCTGATTATCTTTTCACAGTCTGAAGCAAGTCATGGATGCGAACACCTCTTCCTACTAGCAGCCCAAGCCTACACTGACCTGGAGAAGCATTCATATGAGCACAAACCAAGACAGAAGGAAGGGCAGGTAGAAGCTCCCTCTGAGCAGGAGAAATGATGCCACTGACAAAGCTGAAGCCAACTGGACTCCAAACGTGCCTAAAGGCTTTCCTGAACTGGAGCCTTATAGCTACCATCTAAAATAATCTCAAAGCAAGATTTCATATCCCGTGTTTCTGACAACTCTCCACAACAAAACAACGTGAGTTTAAGACTAGTCCATGCTGGAAACAGATGTTCCTTTGAGGTTGACGTAATGGACTCCGAGTTTCTGGCTGTCATGTAGTTTTTTATTTTTTAAGAAGCAGGAGCACTACACCACTTGTATGTGATGTGAGACTGTGTGTCAATGAAAGGCATAAAAAATTATTCCAGCAAAAGGCTCTGACTGGAATAACAATGGAGAAGCCAAGGCGCTCATGGCTCTGTAACATGTTCATTCAGAAAATCACAAGGCAATGTGACAGCTGGAGTGAGGAAAGACTTGTGGCAATATTTTTTTAAGAATTGCATGATGAAAAAATAATAATAAACATTAACAATGTTTTTTGGTTGATTTTTTTTCCTTTTTCTTTCCCATGACATAAACAATGGTACTCTGGTCATAAGCCAAAACCTGACAAAGGTCCAAGGTTGAAAAGGGTTTCTTTGAGCCTGTCTTCCTGGTATAATTATTGTAGGTTCAGAGGAACCAGATCTGGAGTGTTGTAAAACTCAACACAATGAACTTGACAGACAGCCAGATTTCTGTTTTCAGCCAGTTTAGGGTTACTATAATCTCATTATTATGCTTGAAAGACGACAAGTAATAGAATCTCAGGTAGCTGTTCTGTCTTTACTCAGCCGCATCTTCTCTTTTATGCCAATTTCCCTTGATTACCTGAACTAGTGAGGCTCGGTTTTCAACCACTTATCTTCCAGCAATAATCATCTGATCAGCCTTACAAGGTTCTCACTGCACTCAACAGTTTTAATGGGTCAAGCGTTAAATTAACCCTTTAACCATACCCCAGGAGAGTACAAAACTTATTAAAAAACGATTTACTATTCAGTCATTGTTAACTTTGCAGAGGAGAAGGAATTCTTTAAACAGATTTGCTTGTTGTTCCATCCACTCATACCTTGTTTTGCAGTACCTTTACCCTTAGTAACACATTAATTTTTTTTAAAGCTTCTTAAGGGAATATTTTTCTGGTTTCTTACTTCCAAGGAAACATAAAATGAAGCCATCAAAAAACTGTGTGTATCTTATGTTCTATTTTAAGGCAACTTTTCACAAAGGTTAAATTAATTTGTCCAGGTATGGAAAAAATATCTGCAAAAACATGATTAATGTCAGTCAATGTTGCATTTGGGCATATTGTAAGGGTGGTGGAAGTCTTATGGACCCATCTATATGATGGCAAGGGTCTGTAGCTCTGGAATGGGAGAGTATTTGTACAAGCTACAGCAGGGAAACAGCCAAGCAGGAGGTCATTTACTCATGGAGATCTATGTTGGTGTGTAGGGCAGTCAGCAGCTGTGATGCCACTCCCAGCTTCCCCAGGAAACTCTGGAGTCCTCTCTGGGAGGAGGTTGGAGGCAGAAGCCTGACAATGTTCTCTGGCTTTATACTTCCCAAGGATAGTGCACAGCCAACAGAAATATGTCTTCTGCCTTAACTCACCCCAAAGTTGGGGAAACCAAGGGGTGTGTGAGAGGATGTGGCTCTGTAGAAGTATCCTTGAAAAGCAGCTGCTCAGAGTAGGGAATAACACTGTCAAGAGGGGCTTGAACAACAGGCAAAAGGCATCAGTGGCTTTACTAGACCTTAGTTCTCTTGCAGAACCAGGGATCCCTGCACACAAGAATAACTTTAGCAGAGCACGCTATCCATTCCACAGTAGGGCAAATTCTCCCTTTCAGCAAAGATCCAACAGCAAAAAACAGATAAGAATAGAAATATGTAATGTAAACCAAGGTGAGAAAGAGCCTCAATTTACTAGTTGTTATGAATTAAGGATGTGATACATCCCAGTGCTACTTCTTACAACAATACGAGGTAGAGATGCCCAGGGTGTAGATCTACCTTTGCTATCTTCAACCAATTCTTACTCACACAAAATTCTCACTGCTGTTCACAGGGGTATTGCCAGGAAATTACTTGAATGAAAGACAGAATTTTTTACAGACACATCTCATACAACACTTTCATCACTTTTACTTTGTACAATTCCATCTGATCTTTGATGACAATTGGAACTGCTTAAGGGTCTTTACTAGCTCAGGTTAGTAGCCATCAAAGGAATATCAGGACTATAAAATCTGCTATGCATGTTAGTCATTACATGCCTGTATAAAAATAATGTGGTGATTTCAGTCTGTTTATAACATATCAGTCTTTTACAGTGGATGAGTGAAAAGAAAGAAGACACAGTGCTTAAACATTAGATGATGTGATGATTTTGGGTACATAGGCTTTCAAGAGGAGTCTAAAATGAACCCCCAGGCCCTTTCAGAAAAGGGATGGGCCAGTGATGAGGACATTGAGCTCAACCATCCTGCTAGGCAGGGCACTGCCAAGAATCAGCCAAGAGAAACACTAGAAAGGGAAACACATGTTGGGGCTCAGCTCTCTGCAGAACTTCAGGATCTTACTGTGGTCTGCAGTGAAGGTGACTTGTCTTTGAAGAACTCCCATGCTGTGGCATGTTTCTTATGAAAGGGTTATTCTATTCTACTCTTCACTACTTCTTTTCAAAACACAGACATTAGAAAAAGCATGGTGGTGACTTTTCCACATCATTCCTACTGGGCAGCATCTTCCCCCAGGAGAGCAAGTGTCAGGGTTCAGTGACTCCTTTAGCCTGCAAGTGTTTAGTCTCAGATCTCCTTTCTACAAATTTTTGAATCACTCATCCACAAATAAATATTCTTCAAGCAGAAAATGTTCTGTCCAGAGATATTTTCCCCCAGTAATTACTAAAAGACCACGTATGTCTGGTACTTTACATGTGAGTGGTGTTTGGGAGTTGCATCTTCAGTCACTTTCTGTGTAATCTCTGAGAAGTGCCTGAGACCAACCAATATTGTATATATATCAAAGAAGGGGTTTCCCTGGAGGAAAGCAACAGTGGAAATATAAAATTTGATTTTGTTTATTTTTTTAAAAAAGAAGACACCATGACAAATTACCACAAATGAAACTAAAAAGAGAAGGCAAGATTCACTTTCCAAACACAGGCACATAATGCCACTTGAAGGCATTTTCCCTAGTCTTTGATCAACTACTTTAGATACCAGTGTCAGATGTTGGCAGACATGTTGGAAAGCCTCTGAGCTATCTAGGGAGGAGCAGATGGAGGCAACTAAATAGGTACCCTGCATGCCTAAAGTAAACATTAACATATAGGCAAAACATTTAAACATTTCCATATAGGCAACTGACTCCCACACCTTGATTATTTTGCCTTTGATACCAGAGATGTATTTTTAAAAATTATTAAATTAATAGCTTTTTGTTTTTCCATCAGTTTCCATTTGAGAAAAAAACCCGTTTCCTCTTCATCATCCTCTACATTCAGTTGTATTTCTGCAGGTCCTCCTACAAAAAATGAACATATTCCTGTAAGAAGAGCAGGAAGTAGATGTTTTTGGGGAGTCCACATCTGTAAATGAAAAAAAGGAAGAGTAATGTGAAATTCAAACTAGTTCTGAAGACAAATAGAATCTGTTTAAAATTGAAAGGAAAACCAGATAATTTCCACTTATGAAAATGGACATATGAATTCTTAATAAAGGGAAAGGACAGATTTGGGACAAAAGAAAGCAAAAGAGGAAAATGCTGCAGTTTACAGACCTCTATCAATGGATGTTTAGCCCTGGGGAAGATAGAGTGAGACCCAGCCCTGGGGAGAAGGACTTGAGGGTGTTTGTGGAAGAGAAGCTCAGTATGACTTGGCAGTGCACGTTCACAGGTCAAAATCCAACTGCATCCTGGGCTGCTTTGAAGAGGTCTGGTCAGTAGGGATGGAAGGGGATTCTGCCCCTCTGGTCTGCTCCAATGAGATCTCACCTGGAGTGATGCATCCAGCTCTGAAGCCCCCGACACAAGACCTTGACCTGTTGGAATGAGTCCAGACAAGGCCAATAAGATGATCAAAGACAGGCTGAGAGACTAGAGAGTGTTCATCCTGGAGAAGCGAAGGCCCCAGGGAGATGTTGTAGCAGCCTCCGTCCAGTAAAGCCCTAAAGAGAGCTTAGAAGACCATAGAGAGAGAGAGAAGGCCACAGAGAGACTTTTCACAAGGGTGTGTAGTGATAGGATAAGGGGCAATGGCTTTAAACTGAAGAAGGGTAGATTTAGATTAGGTATTACGAAGAAATTTTTCACTATGAGGATGGTGAGACATTGGAACAGGTTGTCCAGAGTAGCTGTGGATGCCCCATCCCTTGATGTGTTCAAGACCAGGTTGGATGAGGCTCCAGGCAACCTGGTCTAGTGGAATATTACATGTCCACAGCAGGGAGGCTGGAACTAGATAATGTTTAAAATCCGTTACACCCCAAACCATTCTATGGTTCTGTGTTTCTGAACAGCCCCACTTCAATATAACAGGGTGATAGACAAAAATCCTGTGTAATTTCTCCTCAACAGGCTAATGCTTTTCCAAGCTTTCTGGAATATTCTTGGGAGCATCTTATCCAATGTGTATGCCCTGTATTCATCTGACCCTTAGACTCCTTTTGTAGACAATCTAGGGACTATTTTCTCTGAACAATTTTAAACATATATTTTGAAGATGTACTTTCGAGATAACCTGTGCCCATGAAGACTGTGGAAAAGGGAGAAAGTCACAAAATATTTGTAGGTCCTTGGTCATGTTAAGCTGCATAATTAGTAACATGTCAACTCCATTCAAAGCACCCATTCAGTCATAGAATCAAAGACCAGTTTTGGTTGGAAGGGACTTCTACAGTCCAATGCTTGCAATGAACAGGAACATCTTTATCTTGATCAGGTTGCTCAGAGCCCCATCCAACCTGACCTTGGATGTTTCCAGGGATAGGGCATCCACCATTCCTCCAGGCAACCTCTATCTGTGTTTTCCATCCTTCATGTGAGTCTGCTTTTCAGTAAAATTTCTAAGTAGACCTTATGTTCCCTTGGAACACCATTGAGTCCATTAATTTTCCCAAAAGGCATAAAGCGCCTGATACTTGTCAAATGCAAGATTCTTCTCCAAATACCACAGGATAGCTCTGCACCAACTTGGGGTTAAAGGCCAGCATCTTATTTCTTTTAGCTCAAACAAAGTTCCCTGTAATTTAAGTGAAATGGCTTGTAGTTAAAGGATAAAAAGAAAAAAAAGGCAGTAAACAGTACCCAAAAGCTACCCTAACAAGTGCTCCTGAAGAAGCAGTGATTTTCTAGTATGCAGAGTGGCTACATTATAATACCTAACATGGAATCAGTGCAAAATCTTAGCAATTTTAAAGTGTTATGTCTGCAACTTGGGCATTGTATTTCTGCTTTTTAAAACTAATTTTCTGCTTTATGCGCACACGGAACTTTATCAAACTGAAAAGGTCTTCTGTAAGTCAGCAGTGTTTTTTATGTTTTCAAATGGGGGTACAAGCACTTACCTACATAAATATATTGTAATTCACCTTGAAAAGCAAAAATGGATTAAAGGAAGGATTTTTTCAATTTTATTAAATCATTCCATTATTAAGACAAAGCTTTTAGCGATGAATAACCTGAAAATAAACAAAACATAGACAAATAATTTTTATGAGTGAGGCTGATGACAAATTCCATTCTAATTATACACAAAGTTCAAGTCATAAAAAAATTGCATGAATTTGTGAGTGAGAAGACAGACTTTAATCTATTGTGTGCAGTATTTGTACACTGAACATAGAGATATTTTATAAACAGGCAAAAACAAGAAGTGAAGCCTGTCCTTTCTGAAGTTAGAGCATTATTCCCGAAGCATAACTTCTCATATCCAATGCAAACTCTCTAGAATTTGGCTTTCCAGATAAACTAAGATGGCTAAGATGTTTTATAATAAAAGGACCTTGAAAGGCAACTCAAGTCTTCCCTACACTGGTGTCTAAAATAGATAGCTCTGTTTCTCTCCATTGGTTCTAGCAGAGACATCTGGCTTAGCTTGTCTGTCTAGATGGCTGAAGACAGATGAGACAAAGCCTTGCTGCCTATTAGGTCACCATTTGCTACAAAGGTAATGCGAGTAGGCAACAAATTCAAAAGCTTGCAGTGGAAGTTGGTCCTTCTTTGGATAATTTTGGATTATTTCTATGCATTTGGTAGTTTATTACAAACTGTAGTGAATCAAAGAAAATTCTACACAACCTTCCCATGTTCTGCCGGACACAAATATCCAATGACTCTGCTCACAGAGAGGTGGCAGTGGTGAAGATGCAGTTTTGCCTAGACTTTAAATATGCTGTTCCTTAGTAAAACCCTACCAGACAGTGAACTCAGGAGATGAATCATTGTTGTGGGACACAGGGATGTCTGCTGCACTCTTGCTTCTCCTGCTGACCTCCTGTGTGGCCTTGGGCAAACTGCTCCACCATCTGTTTCTCCACCCTCCTTTGTGCAGGGGATGGCTACAGGCCATTTTGCAGTCAGATGGGAACCAGCTGTCTCCATGCCCTGACCCAAAATGGCATGACCAAGATGATGTGGTGCCAAGTCTGAGGTAACATACCTAGGACTTTAAAAACACTCTCCAGTTCCAGCTTTGTGATTTACACAGTGAAGCTGCTTCTGCTCAGCTCGTGGCACCAGCAGTGCACAAGTCCAGGTAGGCATATCCATGGACTGAAAGCACCTGCTCACAGGTGTCTGTTCTTCTGCGAGTGTAGAACAGGCAGCACAACTAGAGATTTACAGCACTGTGACTGCATGTGTATCTGTTGGTCTGGCCAGCCACCCAGTTCATGCACCACGAGGTAGAGAGGTGGGATGGTGGCATTTCTAATAAATGCTTCACTTCCACAGAGAACAAAAGAAGGTTTTAAGTAATTATAAAGATCAAATTTAAAGTCATAATATGAATGGAACTGTTGTGTGTGTGTATACCTGTGTATTTGTCTGTGTGCATTTTCACAATGTGTTTAACCCTGTCTCCTGAAGTGATGAAATAGGAAATTCCCTTGCTTCATCTTTCCCTTTACCACTGCTTTCAGTTACAGATTTTGGTTCATTCAAGGAATACAAACCTTTAGTCTTTGAAATTAGTGAGTTACTTACTTAGTATGGGTACTAAGTGCAAGGTCACAGGGGTATTGGAGTCTCGAGCACTGCTACGAATATACAGGAATCCCATGCTTCTCAGATATTTATTCAACTAGCTGGAAATGTTCTTAGAAATAAAGAATGAGCTTAACCTAAAATCCACTAATCATAGAAGAGTAGCCAACCATTTTACTGCAATGACTGTGCACTCTCCCACACTCCAGGCTTGGAGTCTTTCAACATGTTTTCAAACACTTAGAAGAGTGTGAATTCTCCTGGGGAAGATTCACAAGCATTGCATAAACTGGTCCTTAAACCTTAATGAAACTTCCTATGAGGTAGATGCTCTGTACCTCTTTCTGATAGAGCATGATGCATTACCAAGCAGATGTGTGATCTCAGATGTGACCTCCCAGAAACAGGTTTCTCTTTGGGGCATGAGGGAGATTTTAGGTAGGAAAACTGGTCCAGCTCTCTGAGCAGAGAAGAGCTCCTTGGTCTCCTTTATCAGCCTGCCCTGATTCTGGTGGTTCCCACAGTTGGAGCATGGCTGATATAAAAGACAAAGGGGGTTCCTCTTGTGTGTGGTATGCCAGAGTGGTTGTTGGTGTGGCAGGTTTAGAACTGAGATGAAAGTTGTGGTGAAAAGGACAGAAATTTCTTCATCTTGAAATACAGGGTGAAGTTTTGAAAATCGATCCTTTGGGTCTGCAAAAAGACCTGTTAAGTTCTGGCTCAACCCTGCTGTTATGAATATTCATAATCTCCAAAACCACATTTGTTTAATAACTGGGCTTGAATCTAGGGCCTGTAAAAGCAAGTACATACCACAGTTTGATCTGAGGCTCCATACTGGCAGATGTAACAAGTGCATGTAATTTATGTTGCTGTCATGGGTCTAAATGCCAAATTCTAATGTTGCTCATTCTTTCCCTTGAAAATATCTGCAGAGGAAGTATTGAAAGCAAGGAATGAATCACTCTTTCCCACAATACCATTCCTATTGCACTTGTCCAAGATAATCCAGAATATGTGCAGAGTTTGGCTCCTTTTCCTTTCGAAGTCTTAGCCCTCTCTTTCTCCCTGCACAATAGACAGGCTATATCTCACCTCCAGGATCCAAGAATATGTTCTAGACAAACTTCAGTATTGGCATCCAGGACACCTTGGTAAAAGGTTCTCCCTTTGGAGAGTGAGATGTTTTCCTCCAGCATGGTGAAGAGCATCAGAGGATATGCATGCAAATTTAGCACAGCCACAGACTTCCCAAGGCTTTGAGCTGTGACCTTGGCAGTGCTAGGCCATTTCCAGGCAACTCCCACCACATGTGCCATCATCTTCCCATGACATAAATAGCTGAGTCCATCCTAGCTGCATATGCACCCAGTATAGCCCAGAAGGTTTCTCTTCAGAACAGGGAAGCAGTGTCTCCACCAAACCCAAAACCACAGATGCAGGAACTGAAGAAAAATAAGGAACAGCTGAGCATCAGACCTGCTCTCATGTATCACACATCTCTGCATTTCATCCCATCAACTCAGCCAGCCACATCAGTCAGGCAAGTTGACTATGTGGCACAGATAGAAGAGAGACACTACAAGGCAAGTAAGGGAGAGAAACTGTGACTGTCTGCCCTGAGGTCTGGAGAAGTGGGAGAGCACAAGCACAAGAGACAAGCAAGCTGTAATCCAGCTTCAAAAGGCAGCAGCACGAATCCAGTGATATTGTGACATCACCACTGCCACAAAACACAAGATTAAAGCAAAGTACGTCAATATAAGAAGCCTAGGCATGATCCAGACATCCCTCTGGCATGAGCTCTACATGAGAAGACACACTTTGCAGAGATCAGGCTGAGTGGTAAAGGAAGTACTCCTCTTGCCTACTCCTGTGCATCACTTCTAGGGAGATTTTTTTCCAGGAACACCTCAATGCTCCTAGGTAGTAAACAGGGCTACAACAAGATCCACCCCATATTGGAGCAGATCCTCCTTTTTTTCAAGGTTGCAAAGGATTTGCAACAGAAAAAAGCCCAGGGGACAGGTTTCCTCTGATCAAAATATTCCCCAGATTAGCTGTGATCTGCCCATCAGCTGGGCACCACACCTTTATCTCATCCAGCTGTTCAGAGAGTGTTTTACATTTACATGTTGCTGATGGACTGCTCTGCAGGACTTCATAAGGGAATGGTGGTGACACCTGAGGCTATCAAAAAGTTGAGGAAATAAATCATTCAGCTAGTCAACTTTCCCACCATAGGCAAGATTTGTCTTCCTTTGCAGCTGGTCTTGCAAATTCTGGTTGTTAGGAAATGAAAGACATGAGCAAAGTCTGCTGAGCTAACTGGTTTTGTCATTGCTCCCCTTCCTTTAACTTAAGTTGCTGTGGTGACATAAATAGTCGCCCTCAATTGGATAGGCCAGCACTAAAAGAAACCTGAAGTCTTGTAACAGACAGACTTACAAGCTATAACCATTCAACATAAAGTCACGTGTGCCACTTTTGTAGGGATGCTCACACTTTCCCTGTCAGGGAAAGAAAGGCTTTGCAAAGTTTCCTCACCACCTCCTCCATTTCCTATCAAAACTTTGTTCTGGTAAAAATGTGGATTGCCATCCAAACAGGCTTATTCTTGTAAAACTTACATTCCAGAAATCAAATTTCATACAAAAAAACCCACAACCCCAAAACCAAAAAAACTCCACCAACAATAAAAATGAATATTATTGAGCTATCCAATAGAGATATGTGATTTTACAGCTTTCAGAGCAACATTTCCACACAGCATAAGTTTATTTGTCAAATAAGCCCATCTTTTTTTGAAATAGTTAATTACCTTGGTAGAGGAAACAAATTAAATAAAAGATTTATGGATCCCTCTTTCTCATGGGGAAGGAGAAAGTGATCTGTTTGCAGGAGTTATATTTTCAGGCACTTTGCTGAGACACCCCAACCCCCCTCAGTTGCTGACTGTAAAATAAGAAAACTATTACCCAGCTGGGGTAACAATAGGCTCCCACAGTGCTTTTCTGCTCAGCCCGCAGCTGCCAGTGAAAGTGGAAACTACAGCAGCAGGATAACATTCTTTTCTTACAGCCTGTTTCTATGGGCAAGGAGCCCTCCCACTGCTTCAATGTATTTTCTATGCAAAACTGTAGAAGAAGTGACATTTTAAAAGTTTTGACCTTTGTTTTTTTTTTCCCCTCCCCCCCTTTTTTTTTTTGCATGAACCAAGGCATAAATTTTTTAAGCCATCTGACAGAGTATGTGTTAGGAACAGCAATAGCCATTACTATAATAACAAAATGTTTCAAAATTTGAAAATTCTATATTGTGTGCAGCATACTGGTAACCTTTCTGGAGAAAAAAAAATGTGATAAGAGATACAGAACTCCTCTGTTTATTGTCACAGGCAAACATGATTGTGGCAGATCTCATACACCTTTGCAAAATAGTGTCATTGAATGCCACCTTTTCATTTACTAATTCCATATTTATGGCTAAAATTTCAAAGCATTTTGCAGGCAAATATTTTTCCCCATCCCTCTTCAAGGAAAAAGAAATAGCCAATTTTATTAAAATTGCTTTTGAAAAAAGTGTTTACAAGAGAAAAGTAGTGGACTGAATAATGCTAGTGAACAGTTGGAAATAAATCCAAATATATACAAATTATACGGATTGAATCTGATAAAAAAATTCTCATCATTTCAAATTAGATTACAATTATAACAAAAAAAATACCCTACTAACTAAAACATAAAATAACACACAAAATATCAGGAAATTATAAAGTATATTAGTGATGTAATACATATTTTCCCAAACACAAAAATAAATTAAAACTGTTCAAGCGAGATGGGGAGGGGGAAGGGATGCCCATGAGCCATTGAAGTGAATGAAGAACAGATTCTGAAAACAAGCCTGGCAGGTTAATCCATGTGAGTCTTCCATTTACCACCAATCCCCTCTGCTAGCTACCACTGCTATTACCAGCTCACCCTGATGCTCACCAGGGGCACTGGTCCATCTATAGCTCTCTCTCTCTCTGGGTCTGACCCCGCATTCTTTTCATACCCAGCACTCTTCCCATCCCATGTTGAAACCAGTGGGAATTTGACCAGTGCAAATGATGACAAACATGTCTATGGGACAGCAGTGTTCAGAAATAATCAGTTTTAAAAGCTGTTTTAAAATTCATTATGATTTGGAGGAGAGAGGAGAAAAATCCCACATTTTAAACTGGTGGCTCCACTGGTGGATGGATAAAGAGCTCTAAAGACTTCTTGGTAACCTGAGTCCTCCAACAGAACAAGATAAAATCATCTCTCACTCTACAACACACACACTGTAACCAAATCCATCATTAGCAAACTACATCATTCATCATTAGGCAAGAATCTACTATAAATTACAATGGGTCCATTAAAAGATTGGGAAACCTAACAAAAAAAAAGAAGTGCAAAAGCAAAGAAAAAAAAGCTCTCCCAGGAGGGTCTGTGTCAAGACAGAAAATTCTTTCAAGTCCCCTTTATCTGTGTCTGAGACTATAAACTCCTAGGACACCCCTTGAATTTCACATCCTACCCATCTGCAGGTAAACAGGGCAAAGAAGGTCCTAATTTCTACCCAAACTGTATGGCTTTTTGTTTCCCTGGGCAGAACCTGCCCAGTAGATTTTCAAACCCAAAGTTGTTTTTTCTGGTGTGTGAATCAACAGCTTAAAAAAAAAATTCAGGAACGTTTCCATGGCAAGCCTGCCACCAGGGAGCCGGGAACCAGCGATAGTTCCAGGGAAGTCACCAGGGTACCTGCACCTTTTCTGAGGGCTCCTCAAGGGTTGGGGCACAGAGCTCTGGAGCAGCTCCCAGACCCTGCACCCAGGGAAGGTGCCCCCTTGCCTTGTTGGGGGTGCAACCAAGTCAAACCAAGTTATCATTTCAAAAGTGTGTCTGTCGTCATCTGCTGTATTAATAGTTTATTTGCATGTTTCCTGGGTTCTTTGCTGCAATATGTGGGTACAGGCAGAAGAATTCTAGAGGATTTTTAGGTTGATAGTGCTTCCATTATTCAGGATAATGTGCTATCCAAGGCAGGCAGCTATTTGGGATAAATAGCCTATCCCCATTTGTCCAAAATAGCCAAATGTCTGGCATGAGTCATGCCAAACAGGCAGCTGCTCAGCAGGAGTGTAGTGCTGGCATACTAAAAAGCAGAAGATATTGAAGGGGCAGAGAGAGCTAAAGGTGGCACCAGCGTAAAGTGACAGAAGGTTTGTGGGGTAGGTAATACACAGCTATCACACTTGCTAAAACTCTCAGATGACACCATCATAAATGGCAGCATTTCTCTGCAGGTTGTGCACAGTAGTTTCCAGGACACCACTCATCTCCTTAACACTATAAACAATAAACAAATATCTTAGAGGCCACCGTGTGGGAGATGCTGGCAGGTATTAACTCTGGAGCACACATATTGCAAGTGTGATATCACTGTCAGCATGCACAGGACAGTTTTGGGAAACAGTTCCTTTAGTAAGCGTGCTGCTCTGTGATTTGCATAGAACAGGACGTTTCCTCAGCTGTCTGAAGTGGATTCCTGAGAAGCAGTGGCTTTCACAAGGAGCAGCACAGATATCACAGGGAGTTACATCAATAAATTTACAGACAGGTGAAGGTATCTGTGTCCTTAGCTAGTTCCCAGGTGAAGTCTTGTACATGCAGACTGGTGAGCACTGTACACACCCCTGCCATGTGCAGGGACCCTTCTGTCCTTTCCAGGCTGTGAAGTCCCTTCCTCCCTCAGCATTGCCTAAGTACTGAGAATTTACACAACAGATATTTCTGTGAAATAGGTAATGAAATTTATTTCACAGAGAAACAAACTGAAGCTGTAAAATTTGTGCCATACCCAATAAGGCAAAGAAATCATGGGACAAAGTCCTGAATGAAAATTGTTAGTGAGAAAGTCTTCTATGACAAGAATATCCTTTGTCACACTCACCATGATGCAAGCTCAGCAGGTGTCATTTCAAATTCAGTATCTTGGCCATCTACTTGTCTTTTAAATAAGTGAAAACAGTCCCTGGCATGTAGTAAACTTCTTGCCAGACTTCAGAATTCTCTAGCTTACATTATCTTTAGCACATTCAAGTGCCAAAAAAAATAAAAAATGAAACTGGGTAAATGTGTAGTTAGTCATGCTTGTAAAAATGTCAACACTGTCAAAAATATTTGTGTGAAAATCATAAACAAAATCTGCTGCCATGAGAAGTTTTTTGGTTCTTAATTATTGGACAAAATGACTTCTTTTTCATCAAGACTTAAAAAAGAGAGAGCTAACAATGTGATGGAAATATTGGCACAATCTTCACTCAGCTGCTTCCCTGGGGTAATAAAGTTGCTCCCAGAAAGAAAAGGATTATGATCTTCACTGAGTACCTTAAAAATCCAGCTGGTGTGCCAGGCTAGCTTAGCAGATTCCTAATAGGATGTGCAGTCTTGCACCTCTGAGCATGTTTGAAAGGTTTCAGGTGCTTAAAGGCAAGAGAGCCTGGTTAGCAGTCCTTTACTTGGCATTTTTGGAGTGGATTTCTAGAACTGCAACTCTTGGATTTGCACACTTGCTTATAGAGGCTGGATAAGCATATTTTATAACCTAAAAAAATAAACAAAAGCAGTAGGTCACCAGACCAAATCATGTAGGTCAGTGGAGAGGAATACCTATAGCTATGGCGAGGTTTGTGCTCACTGACCTGTGGGAACAGTTGGTGGTCCCACTGCACTTGTGAAGGACAGATGTTCTCACCCACACACTACCACAGGTGGCAATGCTGGGGTCAGCAGACCCCACGGGCACATCCCAGGAATGAACCCCTGCTGAGAGGGTTCACTGGGGCCAGGTACTCTGACAGGTCCTTTGGAGAAGTTGCACTCTCTTCCCCCTCTCTTCTTTGCAACTTTGTAAAAGCAGACTCACACTCTTACAACTTGTGGTTAATTGCTAAATTTTCACTGATAACAAAGTCAGAGGAGTGGAAGTGAGCATTCGATGGCTTGGTCATTTGGGGACTTAATATTCCAACCATGCAGTGAGTTCAGGTCTAGCTGTCTTCTCAGAACAGGATCATGTATGTTTGTGCAAGGTCATAAAGTGTAAGACTTGCAAACCAATATTGAAACAGTCAAGCCATTTAAGTTTGTTTTTTTTTTTTTTTATGATTAGGGTATTGAATATTGGAACAGGTTGCTAAGAGACGTAGTGGAAGATCCAGCCCTGGAAATATTCAAGGCGAGATTGGATGGTGCTCTGACTAACCTGGTTGAATTGGAGATGCCCCTGTGTATTGCAAGGAGGTGGGAACTAGATGACTTTTAAAAGCTCCTTCCAACCTAGATAATTCTATGATTTCTCTTGTCCTGAGCTGCAAATATAGCTTATTTGGATTAATATCCACCCATACTGCTATGGAAGAATCTGGAGAAATTACTCTGAAAGGTCTGTCACAAACATGTCATGGCACAAGTTACTAGAAAGAAGCAAATTCCAAAAAAGGCTGCAGCAATTAATGCAGTATTTCCTGATGAGCTTTATGATTCCAAGACCTTTCACAGAAATTGTTTCTCATCCCTTAATATCCCTGTGAATTTGGTACCAATGTGCTGCACCACAAATGTAGAACATTTCTTGAAACAAAACAAAAATTCATAACATTCATCTTGTATTACTCCATTCCATGTCAGTTGTTATCTTCTCATAGAATTTCAGACTGCTGCTTGAAAAGGAAAGGGAAAACAATCTTACAGTGGTACTCACTAGATTTATTCATGGGGGTTTACATTACCCTATTTTATAATTGAAAATACCTGCATGGAATTGAGATACAATCAAAATTCAAGTAATATTTTACATATCACAAAAGGAATAAAACCTGAAGCAGAAAAACATGACATTAGATGAAAAAAGGCTATATTGAATCATTTCAATCATGTCTACCTTATTTCCTCCAAAGCTCTCCTGAGAGTACAGATACCTCCTCCTTGCTATCCTCATGAAAACAAGCTTATGCTGGTAGAACAAGTGCTGTTATGCATTGTCTTTAAGGCTTACTCTTAATCAGATAAAGGAATTTCTAAAATATTCCATGCTTCCTGAAAAAAAGGCATAAAACAAGAACTGTATGAGTTTTGCCACCCATTTTAGGTTTGTCTTGTGAAAAAATTCCATTGTTTTAACAAAAAGTAAGAGCAGATTTGCTATGGAGCATGAGGACTATGGGAAAAGCAAATCAGGAATAAATGGATTAAAGGAAAGACAGTCTTCTCAGCAGAAGTAAAAAATATTGCCTGGAGAATACATTGAAATGTTGAGTAAAACAAACAGTAGCCTGTGACCTGCCTTGCACAAAGGGCAGCAGGGAAATGAAAAGTACTCTCTACCTGTGGCTGTCCTTGCACAGGGAGAGGGAGGCCTTGAAAGCACTGTCTTCTTGTCAGGACTTTCACCAGTGGCTCTTCCCCTCCTCTGTGCTCCAGAGATTCAGCAGGAAGATGTGTTGTCATCAGGCCAGCACAGGACAAGCCACTTATGGAATAAGACAGCAAGACTGTCATGCTAAAAAATGCCATCTGCTTTCTGGCCTCTTCCTAAAACAGTACAAAAACACATTGCCAGTGGCTCACACAAGTGAACTTCAACAGGCATCAGAATTTTTTTGCATCTCTTGGGAAATGGGCTCTTCCAAAGCGTCTATTTCCAAGGTTCTTAGAGCACAAAGACAAGCAAAGTGGGTTCTTTTACATGAAACGTGATGAGAAGTTTGCCTCAGCCTTGTTGAGAGCATCATCAAAATTCAGCCTAAATATGACAAACTGTCAAGGTTTGTTTCCACGTAGAGGCTCTCAGCTCACTCTCCTCAGGCTGCTGGGAAACAGAAGAGGGAAGCAGGTACCCTTCCAGATGGCTCCCCGAGACATCACTAAAATTTTTCTGTAAAGCCTTGTCCTCTTACATCAGTTTTCTGGGACCCTGAACATACTGGATCTTCCTTTCTTTGCTGATGACATTTCATGGTCCAGAAGATGCGACCCCTCTACTGGGCCTGAGCACAGTACAGTATCACAGACATTAGGAGTTCACACTGGTGCAAAGGATGAGCAGAGAAGATGCCTGAGACAGGACAATGTGGAAACATTTCCTGACAGGGAGGGTCAAAGTCATCTCACTAGTTCATCCCATTTCCTGGTGAGTCCATGAATGAGGCGGGTGCCCTTAACTTTCCCATTCTTCCATTGCTAGCTCACATCCAGCCAGGATATGAGAATAAGTGCCTGGAGACACAGTCAGTCTCTTTGCTGGATCTGAGTCCTACTAATGCAGTTCTTCCAGTTCAATTGTGCTACTGTTAAGTGTAGTTACCTTCCTTTATCCTGCCCACAGCTCTCAGAAGCTGTTGGAGCAGTCTGTGGGATTGGATGAGATCTACCCAAAGGTATGGAGTGGGATGGTGAAAGAGCTCACCAGGCTACTTTCAGTGTTTACCAGCAGTCCTGGCTAATTGGGGAGATCCTGGTTGGCTGGAGATTGACTGGTGTGATGACCATCTACAAGAAGAGCTGGATGGGGGATTCTGGGAACTGCAGCTCTCAGCCCAACTACAGTGCCTGTAGGGGTGATGTGGAGCAGATCATCCTGGGTGCCATCACCAGCACGTGCAGGATAACCAAGGGAATAGTGTGGCCAGAAGGACCAGGGCAGTGATCATCTCCCTGCACTCAGCACTGGTCAGACCACCCCTCAAATCCTGTGTTGAGCTCTGAGCGCCCACTACAAGAAAGACACTGGATTGTACCCTGAGAAAGGCAGCAGAGCTAGTGAAAGGTCTGGAGCACAAGTCTCATAAGGAGCAGCTGAGGATGTTTAGCCTGGAGAAAAGGAAGCGGAGTAGGGACTCTATCACTCTCTACAACTGCCTGAAAGGAGGTTTTATTGAGAAAAAGGCTGGTCTCTGTTTCCAAGCAACAAGCAATAGGCCAAGAGGAAACGGCTTCAAGTTGTGCCAGGGGTGGTTTAGATTGGATATTAGGAAAAAATTCTTCAGGATTGTAAAGCACTGGAACAGGCTGCCCAGGGAAGTGGTGGACCCACAATCACTGGAGGTATTTAAGACTTGTAGACAGGGTGCTCAGCGGCATGGTTTACTGGTGGACTTTTCAGCACTAGATTAATGGTTGGATATGATGATCTTAAAAGTCCTTTTCGACCTAAGAAATTTCATTATTCTATTCTAACAGTTTGCAACTTTGCATGGCTATGTTACTGTCAAAGTAGATACAGGAGATGCCTATACTTAATCTTAACATTCTAAGATTAAATGAACTCTCATCAGAAGAATTAAAATCCAAAATTAAAATGGTATCATTTTGTGATAATGTTGTAATCTGCCTCTTTGGAAATTCCTGAATCTCTGCTCTATTCAACAACGAATTTACTAACTTTAATTTATGTAAGGCACCATAACAATAGACAGCAACAAGATGTAGACATCTGCACCAAAGCTGTTTTGCTTTGCCTTTTCATTGTTGTGATCCATGTGACCTATGGTAGCTGTCTAATTCAGGTTAAGCCAAATTACTGCTGGGAAGTGCTTACATCTTTCCATTGACTCTAACAGGGTAAAACAAGAGGTGGACTAGTCCACATGTCTGCATTGTACATGTCTTCATTTCAGTCATTCATATATAAATTTTAGTTACTTAATCCACCACAAGTGTCTCTGTAGTTTAAGGGATTCCATTAAAACTGTATCTTTACATATGGGACAAACAATAAAGGTAAGGTTGTGAGCAAGTGAGTGGTGTAAAACTTTTCCAGAAACTTTTCCAGGTTTAAGCTCACTTCAGTAAATAGTTTAGGATGGAAATCAGCCTCAGAACAAAATGTAGGGATTGCTTGTTTGGCATAGCTTTCCCACAGTAAATAATAGATACAAAATTAGCTAGTGAGGGAGGAAGGGAAAAAATAAATCATTTGCTTTCACTTGCAAAGCCTTTAAAGCATTCAGAACAATATAAATCCTGAGACAGAGACTGTCCTCTACAGATGGGCACTGGGCATCTGCAACAAAACACAATCATGACCCTACATATAAGTTTCTGTGAAGGGCCATTAGATGAGAGACAGCTCATTGTGTGCACATGTGCTTCGATGAGAAAAATGAGTCACTCCCAACTCTGGATCAAGCAGGTGATGTAAAGGATTGGCAGGGAAAATGATGCAGACAAAGGCTCTTCTTTCTGAAAAGCACTGAGTCACATCCTAGGAAAAAGCACAAAACAAGAATGCAAAACTGGATGCAGTGGTATCAGTTGGGAGTTGGGAGCAAAGATGAACACACCCACTTCTGCTAGAGAGCATGTACACCTATATCAACCTAGAAGCCCAGACTGTGTTTTGCAGCATCTTCTGTAAGGCCTCAGGATTGAAACTTTCTGTCTGTTCAGCCGCAGTTTTGTTAGGAGAAATCTTTTTTGTAATTTCACATGTCAACACGATGTACAATTTTCTGGAATGACAAATTCTTTGGTAGTCACAGGGCTGGTAAGAAGTAGGCTGCTGTTAAGGAGAGTCAGGTCCACCATTTTTCCAAAGTTTTGTTGTCCTTCTTAGCAATATTTCTAACTTGGTATCAGTGAAAGGATAACCAGGAGCTATGCCATTACATTTGTGATTTAAGAGATGGACTGTTACAAACATTCTAGGATCTTTTTTTTTTTTTAATAGGATCAAAAAAAGCTGTTAACAAAGTGAACTCTTAATTCCCCTGCTATGTTTTGCCTAGATTTTAGAGCAACAGGAGGGCAAGCAGTGGTTTTTTAGCTCTAGGCTATGAGACAGCCATAGTGGATCTGGCCTGCCTTTGTGTTGAGATGCTTAGGTATCCTGCACTCCTCCCAATTACTTTTATTACCCTTACATCACAGAGCCCCTCTACTTACTATGGGTAGTGGACATTAATACTGTTAATTTAACTGACTTAGAGGAATCCAGCTCACATAGTAACACCTTTTTGCTGATTTTACCAATCCCTGTCCCCCCATTCACAAAATTGAAACAAGAAACTGAAGACATCTAAGATAGAGCAGGGGGATAGCCACCAGTGCTATCATCACTTTCTTGGATGTGGCAGGGCAGTTAACTCCAGACAGCCCTTCAGGGAACTAGCTTCTGATATGAATAACAGGTTCAGAAAACTGATTTCTGAGCTTGGGACCCCTCAAAGGAGGCAGCAGGTGTCTACCCTTTAAGGCACAGCCAGAGTAATTCTGCAGGACAGCTTCTCTATTGCTTTACAAGCCTCTCTCCCTATGCACATATAACAATTGATACAGCAGATGCTCTGAGAGGTAAAAGTCACTAGGAAAGTGAATACAAATTGAGTTAAAGTTTGAGTTAAGAAGTGATGCTCAGGCAGCATAAATTGACTTAGTTATCGTTTAAAATTTTTTACACATCCAAGTCCTATTTCCTCAAATCTCAAGTCAGGTTTCATCAACAGCTCATGATGCCCTCAGAAGACCTTGCTGCTTTGCATCTGCTCTGGCTCTGCTTCCGTGAAAGTAATTTTTGTGTGTGCTGGTGAACAGATGTGAGTAAGAGATAGATCTGGGTAGATTTGGGGATTGTCATTCTCTTGACACTCTTCTGCAAGTTCAGAGGTACTTGTCACTCAACCCCAGCTTTTGGGAAGAAACATTGGCCAGTTTTGGAACACCACACATTTTTGCTGGGCTCTGACAGCTGATCTTTGCAACCTTCTGGAGGGACCAGGCTGGAGCCTGAGACCAGAGTGACACATGAGACAATTAACACATTAGACCTCCCCAACCCCCAGTGAACTTTTGTCGGCCTGTCCTCTTCCTGAAAGGAAGGGGGAAAAACATCCTTTTTGTAGTGGCTGCTCATTATATAAAGCAAATCGAGAGTGAAGGGAGGGAGCAAAGAGATGGCACAGAGCCTGATAAGTGCACCCTTAAATCTATAATTAAAACCAAAGGCAAGTTCCCAATATAGCCAATCCGGTTATATAAGATCTTACAAAAGCTTCACACTGTTTGCTGGGGTTTGCTTTATTACTGTTCCCTCTTCTCAGAGTTCACTTCAGGTCAGTAGCAGATGAGGTATTACAGTCAGAGTTTATGGCAGGGTAGAAATCTAACAGTGCCCTGTTTGTAAAGATATGCAAGTGTGCACCCAGAGGGAAAAAATAATCACTGGCCCTGCTTGAAACAGAAAAAGTTAATGGTCACTTTGGAGCTCAGTTCAAACTACTTCTAGTTTTGGGAGTGAATTGCTAGTTAGTAAGAAATTACTTGAAGTGATGTCCTGAGAATCTGTGAAAGGCTGCTCCTTGTCCACTGGTCAAAGAATTATGGTAAAACTACATGTAAGGCAGGAAATCAGGCTGGATACGTCCTGCTAGCCAGCCAGACTGAGGAATTTGGATACAGAAGTTTTCTCAGAAAGCCCATGACAAGTCTGTACCACATTTTTTCATGTCTACTAAAAGCATCCTGCAGGAAAATACAAGATCATCTGGCATATTTTAAGTGTAGGCAGCTCACTGCAACTGTACTGGGAGTAGTTACTTCCTTGTGGGAGTTAGAACATGTATCAGAACCACTACACTAAATAGTACGCAAGCTAGATTTCATAAATATAAATAAAAAGCAATTATCATTATTGATAAAAGCCATCACTGCTGTATCCTCCTCTTGCATTGTTTACAACAGCAGTAGGCAGTAGCACTCCTAAAAGCAATGGTTTCCTAGGGCCATGCTGAAACTAAGCTCTTCCTCCATGTAAAACCCCCCAAACACAAACCATCAAGAATATCACATTGAAACACAGTACAACCACTCAGCAGTAACACACTGCACAGACATCCATGTATTTCTGAGGTACAGAATTCCAAAAGTAAGGAGAATATGGGAGCCAGGGGAAGAAGGCAGAATTGTGTTCTCCACTTTCTGGTTAAGTGTCAAAGTTTAGGCACATTCAAGGTTCATTAGTTAATGCAATTTGCTGAAGTCCCAGGGTGGTAACTGTCCTCAAGAAGAACTTACCTGGAAGAAGCTGATAATTTCTGAGTATAGCACCAACATTCACCTATCAAAACACATTCATATTCTAAGCCCCAACTATATTTAATTTGTCCCATGAAAATAGAAGTATGTGAAAAAAGAGCACTTTAAAAAATTCCTAAAATATTACTCTTTCTTCCCAGTGACAACCAGAAACGCTACTATTTTTTACCAGCATCATAGGTATCAGAAAAATGGGAAGAATTATTTGCAGGGATGTTTGTGTAATCTCTGACCATCTTTTCTTTGCAACATGAAACCTCAATGAAAAATACCTTTCAATGATTAAGTTTTAAATTGTATGCTAATTGCTTGAACACTGTTTGAGCTGTGACAGTTCCCACCTTTTAAATGCTGTATGGAAAATCACCATGGGCAAAACGGCATTGCTAAAGTATAATTAAAATATGGTATGTGATTGGGTTCAGTTCCAGTTCCTTCTGCAGGGCTCCATCAGAGGATTTTTATGATTAATAACTGACAATGCCAGGCACTAAAATGGTTATCCAAAGAGTATTTCTTTAAATTGCAGTGGTTTGAAAGCTGATACTCAGATCTGCAAAGACCTGTGTGGGAGGGCTGTGGGAAGGAGAGGCTCAGGGATCTTACTTTCCTCATGTACCCACCAGCCCTCGTGGCAATGTGGGTGCTGGCAGAGCTCCAGTCTCACAGTGACAGTAGCACAAGATTCTTCAAAGACAGATTGGTATTTCCAGGGCAGTGGTTCTACAACTGCCATATAAACTTGTCAGATCTAGTGGCAGGCAGGAGGAATGACTGCTCACCCTTTTGAAAGCTCACACATGCTGCAGAGACACTCTGGATCCCAAAGTATATCTACCCACAGCATAAATACAATGTTTTCACAAATTTCTGTGAAGCCATGTCAGATGTATGGGGCATAAATGAAAAATGGGCTCCTTAAGTTTCATCGGGATGTAGTATCAGCCCAGATTATACCTGCTGACACCAATCGAGCTCACAACCACCACCAAGTAGCTGTCTGCAAGAAGGTTGACATCTCTATATTAAAAGAGTGGATTGACACTAAAATTAAGGCTCACATGGTTACTATTTTCATCATAAGAGTGTGACATGAGCTGTTGTTTTCTGAGCAAAGACAATGATCAGCTTTTGTGATGTTACCACAGAATCACAGGTTGGACTGGACCTTCAGGGATTATCTTGTCCTACCCACTCTTCAAGCAGGGGCACCTAAAGCAGGACCATGTCCAGACTGTTTTTTTAAATCTTGTCACATATAATTTTTAATATCTCCTCATCTATATATCCACGTAGTCTTCTAGCTGTACATTCAATAAGACAACTAGCAACAGTAAGAAGGCATTATCTATTTACCAGGTAACATTCTCAGACAAAACATAATTTCTGCCCAGGGAAATAAGAAAAATGGATACAACACAGGCTCTTCACACTAGACTATAGCATATCTTTCTGTTTTCAGAAGGCCATCACACAGTGTCTAACAGGAACATCTGTAAGCAGCTCGTGTCTAAATACGATGCACCACCAGCAGTTCCATGCACACAAGCTCTTCTCTTGTGTTTGTCTAGAATGCTTAAACCATTTCCCTCAGTATACCACCATTTTTCACATGTTCTTACAGATAGAAGCTCAAGGAAAAAAGTGAATCTGACAACTTCATAGCCAAAAGACAGTTAAAAAGTCCTGTGCAAATCTCAGAAGAAGAAGCAATGTCTGTGTCAGTCTTATGTTGCCTTCTCACATGACATCCACTCTGTGAGACCACAAGGAAAAAAATCATTTGATAGTTCTAAGTGTCTGCTAGTCTTGTGGTGCTTTTTACTAATGAAATCAAGGTAGTCAAGCTTGAGCTCTAAAAGCTAATCAGGTTCTGGATAGGATTGACTTGACTACAGGATTTTATTTCCTTGAACACATTTCATAATCATTATAGTCTATCAGCTTGGTAAAATAACCTCATTGTGTCAATGGTGGAACTAATTGACTGACTTTCCAGGGCTCAGATAGTCTAATAAGTATTTCATTGTTGATATTTCTTTCAAAAAAAATTTGCACCGTCTCAGAGATTTTCAGCTTCAGGTGCCATGGCTTCTCCTCCTATAATATGCTGAAAAATTAGTTTCAGTGCTATACTCACATCTCATTCCCTTCTTGTTCCTTTTTTAATGTTTTACAGCATGAAACAGCATGAGTGATTTCAAGGGACCATTCAGATAAGGTACATAACATGTATATGGCAGATCTTATGTGCTGTGACAAAGGCATGGCAAATATTATAAAACAGCCTCTGATTTCTCAGCATAGCAACAGCCTCTTTCTCATTAGTCATCTGCTAACATATGTTTTTTTTTTTGTTTTGATTTCTCCATGTCTTCCACTGTTTCTTTTATTTTCACCTCAGGTTTCCACTTTGGATAGACCAACTGATAAAGGAAATACCAAGTCAGGTTTCACTTTCCATTTGTGCTATTTTTTTTCTTTAATGTTTACAAGGAGCTTTTAATTTATCATTAAACAACCCACTCAGAATGTCCATGTCCAAAGTTTTGCTTAGTAACAGTGAAAATAGAGATCACTATGGCAAACTTCAAAGCCTTTTTCAGTTTTTTTTTCTGTTTTTTTCAGATGTTTAATCACAGAAAAAACTGCCCAAGACTTTCAAGACTTCTTCTGTTTCTGAAGATTTCAAAATCTTCTTATGTGTCCTTTTTTTTTTCCCCCCAGAAATGCATTGTGGAAAAATGCCTGGATGTAAATAGATCAGTCACTGAGATAAGGAGTAAGTAAACATCTTCTCTTAAATAACCCAATTAAAAATATTTTTATCACGCCAGTGCTTTGCACTCTTTTAGAACTGAATTTTAATTTCTATACCCTTGTGAAGAACACCATGAACAAATGATGCAACAATGCTCCTGCACTTAACATACTTTTGAAATGGGCTCAAGAGAAGAGCTACTCGTGTTCTCGGGCCCCTTAGATACAAGAAGAAAGAAAAAGAAAACTCAGTTCAATCTTTGAAGCAAACAAAACCCATAGAAAAAATTAAATATGTGGTCCTCTTCTTGTGTTCTTCCCAGGGAAACCATGACAGATGAGACCCAGGAAGGTAGAAAAGATTTTTCTCAGTGCTTCAGAATTATTTTCTTCCTGCTTGTGGAGATAAAACAGACAATACAATGATGGGTCCTAGTCAGATCTGCACTTAGGCATGGAAATTGCTTCTCTCCAGTGACTGTACAAAGGACCAGGGTTTGTCAGTAGCAGTCTGAATCACTGAAGATTTTGGATGCAATAGTAGTCAGAAAGACTAAATCAGGCACCCCAGGTAGTCAGCTGAAGTCTAAAAATGGGAAAAAATAAGGGAGACAGAGCACCATAAATTTAGAAGTCAGATATTTTTCTATTCTAAGTCTTCAAATCTGCCTTAAATCTATGCTATGATTGTAGCACATTGGTTCCTTCTGCTGAGGGTAATAAGGTACCTTCTGAAATCTCTTGCTAATTTACACAACATCTGAATGCAGGATGGTATTATGGCACCTCTCTGCTGTTTTAGCATTTCATTTGCAGGCAGCAAATGCTCTTATCTACTCTCATGCTGTCAAAAACGTGTGTATCTTTTGTGCCCACAGAAGTTGTGTGATGAGAGGAGGTTCCTCCTAGAATCCATCCCTTCCCCTGCAGATGTTTGAGCTTTCCAGCCTGCTGGTAGCAGGCAGACATATATTATTGGTAGTGCCAGCAACAGTTCCCTTGTCTTAGCTCAATGTGGAAACAATTGCTCAGGGGTCCTGTAAATAATAATTCTTTGGAATCATCTGGAAGAAAAAAAAAAAAGAAGCCCCTTGGTACACTGTAAGCTGGCAGTAATTTTCACATTACTCCAGACAGAATCCCATTCATTGCTTGACATATCTGTTTTTAATTCCAATTTGTCCTTCTCTTTTAGCCTTCCTGTTGCAGGTAGACAATAGAATTTAACTGTTTGTGTCCATTACCCATGGCTTTATTTGCTGCCAAACTGTTTACTGTTTCAGGCAAATATCTAGCAAAAAGCACAGACTAGTACCGAGGCTGTCTGTCCTACTGGAAGCACAGAAATTTGAGGGGAAAAAAAAGCAAGCTAAGGATGCCTGACAGTAGCTCATGTGAAGCTCACTGCACACGCAGGAAAATGATATTTGAAATTACATCTGCCTGATATACTCTTAAATGATCTCCCTGTATGATCTCCCTGATCAGATCAGGAATCACAAATAATAAGATTGGAGAGGAAGCAATACAGTTCTGAGAAAACTGCTCTCCAGCCTAGTGCATTTAAAAAATGTTCCCAGAGTGATTTTAAGTAATGCAAATTATGCCAGAGAACAGAAAGTGCTCATACCTTAATCTGCAGTTCTGTTAGCTGCACAGAATCTGTTGCCTGAAACCTGTCTAGTGAGCCCTTGATCCACTTGCACCTGTAACAAGATGCCGGTTTTGTGGAGGCAGAGAGGCAGAAATAAAATACAAACAAGTTTTGAGAGAGGCACTATTAGTACTACAATCCCTATGCGGTACAAAAGCAATTTCTCTGAGGACTGATGGCTGGTCTGTATGCAGGGGAGCTGCTGGCAAATCAAAGGCAATGTTAGATCTCTGTCAATTAGAATAAATCCCTCTTTCCAGCTCCCGTAAGATCAATGTATTCCTGTTACTCTCACCCTGACTGCCACGATGTCATAAACTTTCAGCAGAAACAGTGACCAAGTGTTACATGAGGGTAGTGATCGTGTCTGGATGAATTGTTCTCTCTAGATACAAAGGCTAGTCATAGGTTCCTGAGCTTTTTTTTTCTGCTTACCACAGCAACTGAGATGCAGGTGTTCTTCTCAGAAAAATTCCTGCCTAGGATATCTGCAGTGTGCAGTAGTGTCTGCAGAAACAGATGATCCTTATGCTTGTGTCAGCAGACCTGCGTGGTTGGGCAAAATTAGTTTCCAGAGCCACAACTCTGAGGTGCCATCTGCAAAGCACAAGAATGCATCATACCATGAGAGTACAAAATATATGCATCTTCATCCAAGATGCTGGCCTATCTCCCCCTGCCATATGCTCCAACTGCTAAGCTAAGTTGCCATTCCTGAGTATGTGCCAAGCAGTAAAAACAGCATAACCCCCTGAGTTATATCCAGTAGTGCAGGGCTACTGCTTCTTCAGCAGCTGAAAATACAAATGGAGGTGTAATATTTAAGGCTGATTGTGAAAAGTGAATAAAAACGTAGGAACCAGAAGGAAATAACCCAAGACACTCTTAATTTTTCCTTAATTTTTTTTTGGTGTTAGACTCCTGTGTCCCACACAGGGGGAAGGAGCTTGTAAAGGAATTAAGAAAGAGCATAAAAAAATATTAATTAAGGGGTAAGTAACTGAATGGTTGTTGAGTATAGATATGATCCAACTCACTGTTGATTCCTTCCTGCAAAAAAAAAAAAAAATCAGAATTTAGAAATGAGATTGATAGCAACTAACAAGAATTCAGATATTTGTTAGAGTAGTCATTAAAGAAATAAATGTCCCATGAATTTTTAAGCCAATATAAAGAATCTATTGGAGAATTACAGCCCCATTTGCACACTCCACTACCTTTGAAACTTTTCACCCTATTCAGAGTGATCCAGTCTGAATTCTGTGTTTTCAAACCAGAAATAATAAAAGTAAGCCAACAGTACCTACTCCAAAGACTACTGGGGAATTAATGTTGATTCTCAACCGCATTTTATCCAAATTCAGTAGTGTGGGGTTACACTTTCACTGGAATGGAGGTTTAACAAGCACAAGAAAGAACCTTGGAGCAATAATTAGATAATTACAGAAATACCATCCCTTTAAGTACCACTAAACTGCTCCCACAGGGGATTCACAGGAAGACCCTAGTACAAAATGAGTGGAAATACAGCACCAGTGCTGAGAGATTTTGGCCCCAGTTCTACAAAAACTGATATAAATTACCTCACACAACAGAAGCCCAGGTTGTGCTGTTATACACCTGTGTTCACATAGGAAGTGCACATAGGAAATCCTTATTATTCTTTGCTGGAAAGTTCCTGCCCTGGTTACTGTTCTTATGAATGCCTCATTTGCAAAGGAAAAAAAAAGTTGCCCTGCTTTACTGGAAAGGGGGCAGTAGGTTTCAGCAAGGGTAAGAATTTAGGTGGTTAGGGCCACTGGATGACAGGAATACCAGCTCCACTGAGCCCCTTTCTTCTTCACAGCAGGTACAAAGAGAGCTGTGAGATCTTGGGGAGGACAAAGTAGAGAAGGGATGAATTCAGAAACAGTCCTGCAGTTCCTTCCTCTGCCTTTGGCTGCAGCCATTGCCATAGAGCAGCTGCTGACCACCAGCAGCAGTGACCAGGCTTCCAAACAGCCCAATGCCCAGTGTCCAACACATGACTATTCCACGGGATCCTGAGTAGGATAATAGCTTGTCCCTTGTACATCTGTGATATCCAAATATAAAAGAAAACATTGTTTTAAAAGCAGTGCAGCTTCTGTAATTGTTTAGCTTTGATTAAATCTTTAGGAAGAATGCAAAGACCCAAGCAGGGAAAATCAGAGGCACACTTTTCAACATAACTAAACCCAAAAATTGTATCACGTGTTGCCAGCAGAAGTCAGTTTTAGTCTCGTAACGGGCTTTGTAGTTCTTCTGTTTTTAATATGTATTTGACATCTAACACACTGTACATGTAAATTTTTTTGAACGTAAATCAAGAAATGTGTTTCAGTTAGACTTGGGCAAGCATTTAACATTGTTTCAAAGGTCATAACACCTCTTGGTTTTGCCATCCTTACCTCAGTGGATATTCAATGTCTATGTACAGGCCTGCATAACTCCCTGAGTCACACATATGTTCCTGGTGCCATGTGTCAGGACTTACAGCAGCAAAACAAGGTGCTGTAATGTGTACATCATTCTCACAGTGACTATTTGTAAAACAGGGGAAATAGAGGTAAAAGCTCTGACAGACAAAAAATTATCAATGAAGAGAAAAAGCAAGCATACAAGAATCAGTTGGATGTGTACAATACAAGGACACCATTGAATCTGGGACAGGTTTTATATAGATACACCTACTATTCTTAGTGTTCTTTAGGTTAATTAAGGCAATTAATCTAGGCTCTAGTTGCTGTGCAGAAAGTGCTATCTTTTTAACTGCGAAGAGTGCAAGAGTAGACATTTTCTCCTATCTCTGAAGAAAAAAGTGATGGGTTTTGCATGAGTTTAGTGATCATGCATGCTGTAATTCCTGTGACCAGAAAAATATTTGTACAGAGCTGCCTTCTTCAGCACAAGCCCCCTGAAAATGGAGGGCTGCCTGGCACTTCATTCCTGGACTGGCGTGCCTGGAGGAAACCAGATTTTATCAGCATCTCCCTTAGGGATGGAAAGTCAGGTTTTAGAAGGAGGCCATGGCTTGGTGCAGCACTCAAGCACCTGCTTGGGTCTAAACGTGTGTATGCACTCCTGTGCTTTTTCAGCAACTGCTTGCAGCCAAGCCTATGTTACAGCAGATTAAATTACATGGAAGCCTCTTGGACTCCAGCACGTTTCAGATCTTTGTGAAATAGGATCCACAGTGATTAAGAACCTGGAAACATCCCGAATATAACCAGATTCTGGCAATTATATTTTACTTGGACAAAACTGTCTTGGGCACAGAACTGTAGCAAGTGGATTTGAACATAAACATACCCAGGATGCTTCTTTGTTTTGAATTTTCTGAGGACATGTACCCTGCATCTACGGAATTTTCCCTTGAAATAAACTTTCCTAACAAGTGGTAAACAGACACTAACCTTCAAACTTAAGGCAGGAGACCACTGCACCCAGAGATGTTCATTAAGTTTGAAAAGACTCTAGAGGGATTGATGCACTGTTGCAGAAAGTGGCACATTATGTGTGAGTCATGGCTTTTACAGTAGAGTCCTTCCCCCAGGCTCCCCACCACCACAGGCACAGCATTCAAAGTCATTTAAGAGATCTGTAAAGAAGAAATCCAGCTAAAGGCTGGATTCCCTTCCAGCACATTCAGGTGGGCCAAGGGTTGAATGCATTTGGCTTTGTTGCACTACAGAATTTCCTGGGAGGAAATTATTGCTCATGGGCAGCTCAGCCAGGAGGGTTGTTCTCCAGCCTGCTGCTAAGATGCCTTAAAAGACTCACCATTTTATTCTTTTTTTGCTTATTTTAAAAACACTCTAGCTTAAGTACCTTACAAATGTCTACCTGGGCGTGTTCATGTTACTGTAGAAACTGTTTAAAGAGATAAATGGCTTTCCTCAGTAATATATATATATATATAAAGCAAACTCATATAAAAACAAATGATCCTATGTTATGTAAGTATATCATACATGCATGAGAATTTCCAAAGGCACAGTTGCACAGGACAGGCTGCAATAGATTGACTGGTCTTACTTTAAGTTGTCATCCTCAGTGCTCATACAGGACTCATAGCTAGGAAGAATGGTTCTTGCAAATTTCACCATGGAAATGCCTACTTGACCTGACAAAAATAACAGTGTATGTGCCTAGTATTTGTTCTTCCCTCACCTTTGTGATTTGAAATCAGATTTAAGAGCTGGATGAATGCTGAAGGGTCAGTTCTGCACCAGATAGACAGCAGAAAGGTCTAGAGTTTTGTTTCAGAATGGTGTGGGTTTTGACATAGAGGTTGCTTTAAAACATGTCCCCCCACAGGCATTTTTCACAGGCACACACACACATGCAGACACACTGCCCTCCACAAAATGGTACATCTACAGGACTCAATTCAGATGTACAAGAGGTCAATTTTGTGCAATTTATTCAGGGCTATTACATGCAGTCATGAAGCATCTTTCTTCTCTCCCATATTCACTCTTACTAGCAAGACTGGAAAATTAGTGTTTCCTATGGTAGGAATATTGATGATGGTGCACATCACTGTCAAATCCTGTATATGAGGGAGAAGGTTATTTTTAAAAGTCTTTTAATTCTTCATTTCTCTAGGACTTTCAGCAGCCATAAGAAATAAATGCAGTGTGATACATTATTTTGGCCCATGAAATAAACTAATCATAACATATTGGTGATTTAGAGATTAATTCACATTTTGATATGCGAAAAAAATATGCTGTGGCAATGATACAAAAAAATCCAGCCCCTCACCCCTTCCAAAACTCATTCAAATCTTAGATATGCAACATTTTACCCAGGGTCTTTTCAGTAAATTTTCATAGTTCCTTAATTTCTGTATTTCAAAATTGTCTTTCTTCTTGAACACACAAATATCCCAGTTTTCCCTGGCATCTCTTAAATAACTTAAATATCTTTTCCTCCACCCCTCCTCCCCCTTGCCTTTCTTCTGGGTTCTCTTGTCTTTTTTTTTTCTTCCCTCTCTTGTTCTCCTGCCTCCAGGACCTCATAGTTACTACTTCATGCCCAATCGCTCCTATTCAGTCCTGTCTCCTTTTCTCTCTCTCCACTGGTAAGGAAAACTTACCAGAATGTGTAATCTCCAAGCACTCTTTTCATTTAAATGTGAAGAAGAGTCATTTGAGACTGTCTCCTAGCAAAGAATTGGTCATTTGTCAGTTAAATAAGTTTCTTATCTTTATGTACTTCTGAATAACTTAAGATTTTATTGTTCAATGTTTTGGTTGTAAAAGTAAGCATTTTGCAGAAAACCACAAGTGAAATGTTGTTTTTCTGTCCAACACAAGCCATTACAAAACTTTGAGCGCTCAACATCCCCCAACTATTCTTTTGACCACAAATTGCTGGCTAGTAACTAGTAACTAGTAAATCAGAGGAAAGTGATGGTTCCCCAAATGGGCAGAAAGGCTGTCCCCAAACTCTGCACTGCTTAACTTTCAGACACACTTTCCCCAGTGATGCACACCAATTCCCTCCCACCCCTCTTCCATGCATATTCAATGGACCATATGCTTGATCTCAAATATCTCTGGGCATTATGGATCCTATTCATCAAGAAGTGGCTTCTACACTCATGAGCAAAGGAAAAAAAAAAAGGAAAAAAAAAAGACCTTTTCAAAGAGCATTCAAGAGTTTTCTGAGAAATAAATCCTAGTACACAGTGACCTGTATGTACCAGGCCATGGTCCACTTTAAACTAAACCCACATATTTCTGCTGAACACACTCACATTGCCATTAAGAAATACTCATTATTTTGCTATAAAAGGAGGCCTGCATAGAGATCTCATGAGAGGTTTAAGCTGAAGCTTATTGACAAACACAAACCTGGTGATTCCTTGGAATCCAAAGTAGTTTGTGGGGTGACAAAGCAGTCCCATCACCAATCCCTGGTACATGGCAAAAGCAGAGGCAGCTCTGACAAAGCTGACACACCAACTGCCTTGGGATCTGCCATGCAGCCAGATGCCGTGTTGGGAATTTTTCCCTGACACCATAGCATATGGGCTTTGCATTGCCATTTGAAGAGCATGAGACAGACAGAAACACTCTGGAGGGGGTGGGAAATGGATGGCATGTCAGCCTGGTGCTTGTATTTGGTTTTTGGTTATTAGGTGATGCTTAAGTACCTATTTGGCCTTCAGGCAAAAGAAAATATTGTCCCAAAGGAAGCCCTCATGTAACTATTAGCTGCAATGCAGTTAGTATGGGGATTAATTTGAAAGTTTGTTTGCTTTCACTTGTTTTGTTTTTTTTTTGTTTTTAACAAATTAAAATATTTTTTACCCCTGCATGTTGTCAGAGAAATGCAGGAGCAATTCAGAATTATATTTAAATAGAAATTAGGCTACTGTGTAATCACACTTATTTCTTGAAGCTGTGGTACCCCGTTTGCTGTCTTGTCAGTTCTGGGTAAACCAGTTTCTATAGCCCAGTCACCTACTGCAACCAGTCCCAGCAAGAGCTAAGAGGATTCCAAGTGTGAGTGACTTGGAGGTTCCTGGAGTTGTCAGATCCATCCCTTCCTTTTTCATCAAGGGTTATCTGACACTGCACCTCTGCTTTGCTTTTTCTAGAACATGAAGAATGTACTGTACAAGCACTATGCAAAAAAAAACCAGTGGGGCCAGAACTGCCAGTGAGAGATGGTGATGAGGCTGGAGGTCCAGAGGAGAGAAGGATCACATTCCAAGGAAATGTGTACCACAGGAAAAACACCAGAGAGTGGAGGAACATATGCACTGCAGGAAGGGGATGGAGAAGATCAGGAATGTAAACAGCACTGAAAAATATTTGAGAAAAGGACATAAATTTTCCTGAGTAAGGAGTAGTGATGGGGTACACCACTGCTAAACGGAATCCCTGAAGGTATCACATATGGGAGTTTCGATGTGCCATGTTGGCTTTCTTTTATCCTTTCCAAGAGAGCTCAGTCTGATGTCTGTGAAAGTAGCTCAAGTGGTATCAGACTTCACAACCCCTGAGATGACAATTTCCTTCTTCCATTTCCCTCAACAGCTCTTCACCTACACGTGGGCACACCTGCCCTCTGCCCCCACCCAGCCTCAGTATGTATGTGGATACACAACCCATCTGTGAGCCCCCCACAGTCAGGGAACACTCTGCTACAGATGCTCTGAAAACTCTGGAGCTTGGACAATCATGATCACCACGTGTGTATTGCCCCAGACCACCTGCACAGCAAGTGAGGGTTCTGCCATCCCCCCATTTCTGACTGAACCAGCAGTATGTGGAAAGGAAGGATGGAAGATCATGTTTCTGCATCAGATGTTCCAACATCATTTGCACAAAATGTATCTCTTTTAATTCAGTGCATTCTCCTGAAGGCAGTCACAAAAATTAGGTTTTGTCCTGTCCTGATGGCCTCACGTACTATTTCTATCTCATATTTGGGTTTTTTCACTATATAAGTTTATAGTTTTTATATACGTATAAAACTATATATATATTTTCACTATATAGTTTATTATTTTTTCACTATATATAAGCAAGATTTGCCTCAGTGGTATTCAAGAGCTGGAAAAAAGAAATATGGAGACAAAAAAAATATTTGCGAAGAGACAATTTCATTTTTCACCTGCGCTGTTTGAACTGCAACGTTTGTACTTACAAATCCTGAATAAGTGCTTGACCTTTTAATTGTTTCTTCATTTATTGTTCTCTCAGTTCCGCTTCCAACTCTCTGTGTTACTGCATGTATTTAGGTAGTTGCTCTTCAGCCTGTTTCTTCTTGCTTTGTTGAATTCTGACTCTGCAACCAGATGTTTCTGCAAAAGCTCTTACTGCCAAGCAGGATGCTGACACAGATTTGGGTGTATGAATGTCCCGTGTCTTCGGGAGGGTGCTTGACTTTACTTCAAAAAAGAAAAAGCCTTAGGATAAGAATACATTCTAATTAAACCATGCACAACTCCTTTGGCAACCACAAGGAAAATCGTACTCTATCTCCACAGCAGTGTTGCATAAAAACAGAGAGCATCTTTTCATACCTGTGTCTTTAATGGCAAGCATCGTGAGACAAATACAATGCCATTTAAAAACCACACTTATACTTTCACCCTGTGAGTGGCTCCTTGTTATGGGGCTTACAATGGATTAGTTTCATCTTTAAAAAGAAGATAGAAAGATAACTCCTTGAGCACACTGTGAGGTGTGTGAGCTTGTTATGATAAGGAACTGGTATTAGTTGATTGGCATCAAAGATCATAGATGTATTTATAGCACACCAAGCATGGTGACAACGTGTTGCACGTTGTCAAAGGAAGTCAGAAAGACAAATATGTAAGGCTCACATTTTCAGATATATTTGAACTGAGAGCCTGCCTGTGGGCTTAGATCTGATCTAGCAAGAGGCAGAGCCTTTTGGGGTTGTTTTGCATGAACTGCAATCACTTATCTTACCAAGTGACAGGGATGTGGTAACAGGGAGGACACACAATTAATTGGTAATCTGGATCACCTTCATTCCCCCCTCTTTTACTTTCAGGCCAAGTTGTTGCCATCCAGTTCAGCAGTTCAGCCCTAATCCATCCAATACACACAGAAGCTGCTTTCTTGGCTCCTTCCAGGCACCTGCTTACAGATGCATTGCAGAAGATGTACAAAACTTATAAGAAAAAAAACATCTGAGAAGGATTTCATTAATTCTATAATTTTCTGAGAAGGGTGGAGGAGATAGTAATTTTTCAGTTCTAAAAGATGCTTATTACCTTTATTGGGTATTGCATTATAGCATTTGCTCATGGGAAACACTTTAATCAAAAATTCCAGAAAGAAAGAACAAATACAAGTTCCTAGCCTAAAACAAAGCATCCTTACAGAAACATCCTTATGATTTTAATAATTTTAACTTAGTGCTTTATGACACTGTAACCAAGGTAATATATGAATATATGAAGCTGCCATTCCAATCTATATTTCTTACACTCTTAGGAATGGGAAAAATAATTCCAGCTGACTGATCAGAAACCAGATTAAGCTTACAAAGACCTAATGAAATCCATTTTGCAAGGTAACTCTTAACTCATTGTTAATCAGCTCCACTGATTGCATTCAACTTAACCAGAGGAGTTGACATGTTCCACTAAATTAGAAAAAGTCAGATTACCAGGTAAAAATACACATTTACTTAATATTTGCTGAAGCCTTTAAAAAAATTTTTTGCTTTAATAATTTTGTTTTGTTTTGTTTCCAGACACAAACAAAACCAGGAGGTTTGTATTTGGCAGCCTAGGTCCTCGCTGTCCTCACTCAGCTTTGCGGCGTGGTTTTGTCCGACCAGCAGCCAATGAAGTCTGTGTGCTGAACAACTCATGCTGAAGGAGAAGCAGCTGCTCACTGACACTGCACTCTACAGCACACAAATCTTGCACTTTTGCAGAAAGAGAACAAATACTTGCAGAAAATACACATGGAGTTTGATGCTCAAGGGGTATAAGATTAGGTCCAGTGTATTGACTAGGGAAACAGCCTGCAGGCCTTAGGCCAGCGAGGCTGCGTGCCAGTGACTTCATTAGGGCTTTTGCCTATGAAAGGGCTGCCTGTTTGGATCCTGGAAACTTGCATCAATACGTCATTTCGTGTGACTAAAGTGAGCAGAATGTGTCCAAAGCACTGGCCAGTTACGGACCTCAATCTGCCTCCATTTGCGGGCAATGTCAGTCTTAGGAAAACAGGTTTTGATTTGATCCAGAGGCTCTTTTCAATAGGACTTTCATCGCTGACTTTAACTGACAATGGCTCATGCAAAAGGTCTCCATTCTCTCTTATACCTTTCCACAACAGACACCAGTAGCTCCACAGATTTGAATCTCAGAAACTGAAAAATCTTAGCAAATTTCTTGGCATCCTCATGGTACACTTCCCCACTCTCCACCCTCACCTCAAGTCAGTGGGGCAGTCATGATGCCAATAACTCCCAGAGTTCCTCTGCTGTGAGGGGAAAAAGGAAGGAACAGGGTGTTGTAGCAGATGCAAAAGCTCTGCACTTCGGCAGTATAAAACTACATACTTACACTGCAAAATCCTACAAGATGCAGGTCCAGCAGTTCAAGGGCAAAAGACAGGGAGAATCCAGCAAACAATCTCCTTCTTGAGCTTCAATGCTCTCTGACACTATCAGGACAGTAGGAGTGATAGACTAGTTTGGTGGACTTGGTAAAACTGCTTTGGGAATTAAAAGACATTTGTCAAAGAGCATCAGTTAGAGGAAGCAAAAAGGAGCAATACCCTAACCCACTGAACTAGCATTACACACAGGTACCTACAACATCCTCACTGATGCAGAACAAAACCAGGAAATGCAAGAATATTGAATTCCTTGCTACATGCTATAAAATAATTATTTTCACAGATGTATGGCAAATTATCGTTCCTCCACTGCTTTTTATTTTTTTTCAGAGACTCCACTTCTCTCTTTCCAATTTGCTTACTTTCTGAAGTTCACTGGAAATATGCATTTTAGTTGCTTGAAGTAACAGCATAAAAGTCTTCATTAAAGGACAGATTGAACATGATTATGCTACTAATGAAAGTAGTGGAATTACTTCTGGAGACTTCATCTACATCTCACAGCACTGTTGATCTAATGATTTCTGAAAATTCATCATTTGTGTCATTATTAACATGCTGTAAGTGCCACACACGTATAGTTATTACTCTGCTGAATCAATATTGATTTGATCAGCTTACCTTTGACATCAGCATTTCATAAATTTCTTAGTCATTTCCTCATGATGACCTCACCAAACATGCTCTAAAGAAGCACTAAGCTATCTGAATGCTTCTCATCCTTTCCACTGTGCAGCCCTGGCCCTAAAATATTAATCTTTTTCCCCCTGCTCTTCCCTCTCCTCCCCATTCCTTTCTACTCTGACCCTGTGCGCTAAAATTCTGATTCAGCTGCAGTTACCAGATTTCCTCTTAAAATAGATATTGTCGTAGTGAGGGGAAAGGACAAACAAACCCCGCAAAAATCTATTTTTAGCAGATGGCCCCAATTGTACAAACTTTAGCGGGGGTTATTTCTCTCTCTCCCTCTTTTTTTTTTCCCGACCCCATGGCCACCCCCCCGCCCCCCCAGTTCCTGGGTTGCGCTCCCTTCAATCTTGTCAGCTGTAAAATGGGTCTCTTTTTAACCTATAATGGATCAGTGAGATTAAAGGTGAAGTCATGAATTAGTAGCAGTGACAGCCCAGCACGATGGCCCCGGCAGCAGGGGGTCTCTCTTTGTGCTCGTCCACTCTGACCCCCCGTGCCACTCTCCGCCTGTGGGAACCGGACAAGAAGAATGTCGGGGTGGGGCCAGCCCCGGCCCCGGCCCGGCCAGCGCCCCCCGACGCATTCTTTCCCTGCAAATATTCTGACATCACCCCGTCATACCTCCTCGCCGGCTCCTTCGTTAACTCCTTTATGCCTTGCCGCCGGCAGACAATGGGTCCTGCTGCAGGGAGGAGGAGGAGGAGGGGAGGGACACATCTTTCCCAGGACAACTTTTTCATAAGCTGCGGACCTAAGGCAAGCGTGGATTTTAAGAGTGGGAGGTGGGTGAATTTTCTGGGAGTTGGGCTGTGGGGTTTGAGATGCCGCTCTCCGTGACAAAAAAAGCCAAAGTGAAATGCACCAGTAATGCAGGAAGATTTCTTCGGAGTTTTAAACTTGAATTCCTAGAACAAAACCATCCCTACCATAAACACAGCTTATTCAGTGGCTACTTTTTGCCTTGGGAAGTACGTCAAAACTCCTTATTAGAACCTTTGCAAAAGCGTGATGCATTTCCAGTCTCTTCCATGAAAAACTGTGGTAGGGCAATATTGAGACAAACAAAAGAGGAGCTCCCTCTTGAGAATTCCTCTTTTGGAGAGAATTCCTCTTCCACTGAGAGCAGTGGGACAGCAACAGAGTTACACTTCTCTGCAAATGTGAAACAGACTGGTCTTCCTGTTCACTTCCTCTGGGATATATTTTGTCCTTACTGAAATGTAAATTTAGTGTTGGCTTCAGCCTATCTTCTAGGATAAGTAGCTGGAAAAAGCTTCAAAATTCTTCCCAAAGAATGCACTAATTAATTAATTGTAACAGGATTCGTTATCCCGACTCATTTACCCTCTTAATGAAGAAAGTTCACACTTCTGAACGTACTTTTCTAACACTTTTAAAGCTCTCCTGTTGCATCTGCACCAGAGCTATCCCATCTCATATCACTTCTCTGAGGGATATAACATGTGTGCAGGACTCATCCATAAAGGATGGTTCCAGAAAACTTGCAGAGGATCTTCCCAACACCATAAGAGGATGACTTAAAAACCATTTCAGTGGGTGAGCAATTTCAATTTCATCCTTATGATATTATAAAGTCTGGTAAGTATTCAGTATCTCTACGCCTTGAAGTTCTCCTCAAGCGGGTCATAGACATACCCCAACAGAGTCAGGTGGATTTAGGCTTCCGAAACAGGATAAAGGCATTTTAAGATGTCTAAATTCATAATTGCAATTCCTCCTTGGAGGCTGTCTAGCCCCAGGAAAACATTAGTGTTTGCAGGATTCTTCCATTTTGTTCTAAAAGATGCTAGACTGCTTGTTTTTCTGTTCCAAGTGGAGTGATCTGGAAAACAACCCTTCCTTTAACTTACTTTGCAGATACTCCTGGGATTCACATGAGGAAATTCTTGATCCAGTCTTAGAGAAGAGGGTAAGGGAAGAAAAGTAAGTATTACAGCCAGATCTCTTTTCTTACAGGATCTCATTTTGCCTTTTCTGTGGCTCACTCGACAGAGAACTTGTTAAAGATGCAGGGATATTTCCTGTAAAACTAGCATAAATAAATGAATGAATGGACAGGGCAGCCACCATGAGCCTCTTCATCTCTTGAGCAACGTGTACTCACACAACCTGCACCTGACTGGCAAGCTCACCCCAGCTTGACATCACCCTGCTTAGCCCCAGCCAATCCCAGCCCACCCCACAGGACTGTGCAGGAAGTCATTGCCAAGGGAAAGGAGCAGCTCTGAGGCTTCAGGAGCAGCAGCCCTGTCTCCAGCCCCGGGCAGCAGTGGGCACCGGCTGGGAGCAGTCAGTGGAGTGTGCAGATGGCACAGTCTCAAACAGGTTTCTGACTGGATGAGCTGACAGCATTTCCACATCAGTTCATGTCAGCTGTGTAGTATCCAGTTACACTTTCTGCAGGTCTGCTCGACCTACTTCCCAGAATGGGCTCATCCCTGCCTGGCATCTACAAGGCTGCAATCCATAACGCCACATCTTGAGGACAAAGAGGAGAGCACATTGGAGTTCTACCTAACTGGCGAGGGAAGGCTGCAGGATGCACATTGCAAAGTGTCGCTTGGCAACAGACACGGGGAGGCCTGGACCAAATGGGACAGCTCACAGGCTACCAGCTACATCCCCTTCAGATAACACCTCCCAAGCCCAGGAAAGAAGAGTTTAGATTGCAACCAGCAAAGGTCTTAGGAAGCTGAGCAAGTTGTCTACCCGATGTGCCAGACCAGGACCCCTGAAATATATAGCATCAGTGTCTGTCCTGTATCCATAATGCTCTTCTATTTCCTTAGGAAATTGCAGATTTAGGTGCATTCTTTTCTCTGTCTGAGAGAAATCAAACTCATATCTCACTGAAGAAGTGCCCAGTCTCTATATAGTTGCATGTGCTCAGAAGGAAGGGTGGGGACAAGGCTGATTTTACCTCAGATCTTTCTTTGCAACATAAGAAAATCCTAAGTATCTGCACTCAGTCCTTAGGCTACAGGGTCATGTTCCTTCACTTTGGCATGCCACTGAAAGCAAATGACTGGATGTTCTGTGGCAATGGTCCAGCAAGCAAGCTCCTAGCCAGGCAGCAAGCACACTCTGGGAATAGGAGAATACATCTTTCCACAAAGGGGTGGGACTAGAGCCTCATAAACCTTGGGCAAATGCACTGGACAGTGGGTGCCTGTAAAGGATTATATAAAGCACTGGCCGTGTCCTACATTTAAAATTGTGTGCGTTTATTTTTTTTAGAAGAAAAGTTTTAGCCTTCAGTGACGAGGGGGGTGAGCAAAGGATTGTGCACATCCAGTCTACCTCCAGGGTAGTCAGGGGAAGGTGCCTCGAGGAGCACTTCACTCTGACCCTCCCTCTCACCTTGCTGGTTATGGCATGCAGTGTGGGCTGTTTAGGGGTCTGTATGGATGTAGAGACAAGGCATAAGGCTCAGGACCCCACTGTGAGGAGGAGGAGCAGATGGAAAGGAGTTTCTTCCCTTAAAGACTTCAAAGAACTTTCCTGGAATTTGTTTCTTGCCTCACCCAAACAGATGGAGGAAGAACAGCATTAAACTTATGGAGCAGTGGTGTGATCCTAAGTCATGATTTCATGAAGTATAGTGTATTTCTTCTTAAAGTTTGGGATTTTGTATTCTCTCCATGTTAAGGAAACGAGAAAATATATGTCCTCAGGGCCTGGAGAATAGCTTGAAAACAGTTACCTTTCTAACATAAACATCAGATAGCAAACAATTAATAAGTCAGTGTTGAAACTTCCAAGTACTTCCAAGTACTGTTGTTTAAAAAGCATTATAAAGAATTAATTCTGGTTTTGTTCATTTTGAGATTTTAGACCCCATTTCAGGTTTTGTAGCTCTTGACTACTGTCTGTTGAATAATGGATCTTGTGCATCCTCTGACTTCACCACAGCCAGGAACACTTCATAAGTCTCACTGTTTGGAGCTGGGGGAGACCCCCTTCAGGGCTGGGGAAGCCTGGAGCAGGAGAGGAAGTCTTCAGCCAGGAGCTATGGAGAGTGATTAAGAAGGAAATCACCTCCCAGAGTCATAGAGGCATCAGACAACAGTGTATTTTCCCTGAACAGTTGTTCCCTGTACCATCTGATCCCATATCCAGCCCATCTGATCCCATATCCAGCCCAAGAGTTCTGCTCATTCCTCCACAATCCAAACCCAAGACCCAAGCAGTCCTGAGAACAACTTGATTCTCCTTGGTGTCTCATTAGCAGCTGAAGAGGAAACCCAGTGGGAAGCAATCCAGTTCTAAGTGACAGTAATCTCCAACTCCATTTCTATGTGAATTTCCTGGAGGGCTGCAGCTCTCTATTCACTCTCCCTATTCAACAAGAGTGCCTTGGTTGGGAATAGCACAGAGAATTGGTTCCTTGCTCCCTGCAGCCTCCTTGTGCAGCCCAGAATCCACAGTGCGAATCCCTGCCTGTGCCAAAGCAGCTTCCTGCATCCCTGCTCTTCTCTCACTGGACACCCTGTCTGTGCACACCAAAAACACTGCCTTGCTTCTTGGCTTGGGCTTGGGCAATTTATAACAACTTTATAGTTGTTTATAGTGAGCATTGAGGACACACACTTTGGCTGAGCACTGCCCGCTAATAATAATATACTCCCTCTCATGTCATCTGCTCTGCTCCTGGACGTGCAGCCCAGCAGCAGCTCCTGCTCTGAGCTCTCTCCAGGGTTATTCCTGCCACCCTGCCCTCTCCTGCCAGCATGGAGGAGAGCTGTGCTGCCCGCTGGGAGGCATCAGCAGAGCCAGTGCTCGTCCTCCCGTGTCCCCTGCAGCCTGTCACTCGCTCGCTCCTGTTGCACAGGGAAGTGTGCACACACATGTTCCTGTGTGTGTGCCAGCAGAGCCTGGGACGCTGCTGCTCTCTGTGCAGAGTGGGTCAGGATAGTGGGGCATTATTTAGTGTATAACATGTAACAGTATAACAATTGCCATGGAAGGAAGAGATGTGTTAGCTGTGCTGGACGTGGGGCTAACACGGACTATGGTAATCTCCATTTTTGCCATTTCCTGTTCCCTGGAAAAAGAGGGATGTAAAGCCAATCCTGAACCACTGTGGGGTGTACCTTGCCTTACAGCAAAGCCATGGTTGAATAGCAGCTTTTTATTGAGTCACTCAGGTAGCTCCTTCCTGGAGGAAGGATGGGATGAAAAGAAGATTAAAATTATCGGTGCTTCTTCAGTATGTCACTATCAATCCAGTCCTTGATTTCAGGAAGAATCTAGCTCTGAAAAAAATATTTGCCAAAAATACAGAAAGCCAAAATTTTAATTATTATGTCTCTGCCTGTTTCTCATACTGCTCACTTAGAAAACAACACAATTAAATGTTTCATTACCCTTACTAGCTGCTGAGAAAATTCTGGAGTTATATTGAAACATCAAGCTTTCAGATGACTGCAACTTCTATCAAATACTTCTAAATACAACCAAAAATGTCTCCATTAGAAATACAAAAACATTTTGTGACCAATACTCCTAGGAAGGTTTATTATAGTTGTAAAGCCAATTCCAGCTCATTTTGTTGGTGTTTTTTCCTTTTCTTTTGTATTTTTTTCCAGATACCTACGAAACTGTATTGTGAGAAAAGTATAAAGAATTTTTTCCATTGGATTTTTATTTTAATCATCTAAAAATCATTCTTATGGAAATGAGAAAGACAAAAAGATTCCCTAGGGACTGAGAAACTTCACTGATTTGCATCATTAACACTGAAAAGAACTTGCCTGGAAATGGCCCCTTCACGTTTTCTTTTATTTACATTTCCAGACAAATACAAAATTAATTTCAACAAGAAGGTTTCTTGTAGTTTCATATCCCATTTTGATTAGTCTAGCCATTAAAACATGAATATAGCTTGCTGTGCTTTGATGGACTGATTTAGTCTTTGTTACACTGGAATTTAAATTTTTTTTTTTAAGTTTTTAGTTCATTTATAAAGGGTTTGCAATATGGGGACTCTGAATGATCATTGACTGTATTAACATTCATAATTAACACCAGTAATTATTAAGACGCTTTTGGAACAATTACCATTTGTGTCATGGAATGAGAGAAAAGTGACATTCATTTAACAAAATTCTGCAGTTTCCATTTAATGAGTCTGTCCAAGCATAAGCAAAAACGAACAAAAAAAAACCAAAACAGAGCACACTAAATATATATTTAAATGCAGACAAATTTCTATGACAAAGTAGTTCTTTCAAGGCTTGAATCTAAATTTTAAACAGTTTACCTTCTTTGTGTCTTCTGAAGAGTTTTACGTAACAAACTTTCAGTGTCATCACTAATAGCAGTTCATGCCAAGGATTACTTTCTTAAAACTGCTACTCAAGCCCGGTGATTTGCAGTACACTTCTTATTACAGGATACATTATGCAGAAACCCTCTGCTATGTGATGGGACATGGCAACCCTGCTGTGAGAATGCCTATCAGCGCTTCTTTTAAGGCCCTTTCTCAATTGTCAGCAAAGTATTTTTTAAGGTTAAAAGGTGTAAAATTATTCTGAAATGCTTTTCTGACCTGTCGCCTATCACTGCAAAAAGCTATAGTTCATTTTTTTTCTAAAATTGTATTTTTAAAATGTGATATTATAAGAATAAAGCTAGTAAGAAAAATATAGTTTTCTATGCTTTTCATTATATTTTTCATAATTTTTTCAGTACTGATACACATTAAGACTGTGAGTCCCTTTTCATTTCTGATTTTCTTATGATTCTTACTTTCCTGTGAGTCAGTTATGATGTGCAATTAATGAGAAACCGGCAATTACAATAAAAATATTTTGATTTATATTTTTGTGGATTTTCAAATTAATTCCTGAATCATATTCTCCAGTGTAAAAGTCAAATGCAGCAGGGTCATGAAGCATAATCTCATTTTACTGGTATATAAAGCTCACAAGATCTGTCATTCTTCAAGTACTACCTGTACTTTGATTGAAACAACAGTGAATATCAGCAGGAAAACTAGAAGAAGGCTTCTATTCTTCAGACTGGTGGCTGGCTTTTATGGCTTTGCAAGCTGCTTAACTCTAGATTTCCCAGGCTACATGCACGATTCAAGGTCAATGATCCTATAGTTTTAAATCCTGTGCACAAGAGGTTACCATCTCCCATTGTCTGTAGCTTAAGATTTCCAATGGCAGCTAACTATTTATGTGCTGGTAAAATGCTGGAAGGTATCTGAAATCACTTTACACTGTGTTTCATGGACTGCTCTATAGCACAATCTTATCAGAGGCCACTGGAGAGCTCAGCCTTGCTGCAAAGAAGCGTCAGACATGAAGGGCCTGATTTTCCCATCTGATATGTGATACATGCACACAACAATGTGAGAGAGTCAGAGCCAAGAAGAGAAGTACAAATAGGTGGTGCAGCTGAAAACAGATGCTGTGCTGGGTTTATGCACTGAGTTTTGTGGCCTGCAGCAGAACACCAAGGTGATTACACCAAAGAATTCTTATAGCATAGCTACAAGAAGGGACAAAAACAATAAGCAGGCAACATCATTTTGCACTCAGGTACCTAGGAGGTTTGTATCAGTCCTTTCCAACATGGACTCATCCACTTCTGACACCCACCTGAGCAGTCTGAGGCTCCAGAAAGGTTTTCTTCCTGTATCTTTCAATGCTGTTAGTGGTGAGGTGTGTGCAGTTCAAGCAACTTCTGTGTACTGTGCTGGCATTACCAAAAGGCAGACTGCACATTCTGCTTCACATTGATTTTATAACATCCTCTTTATTAATTGACTATATCTCATCAAGATAAAGTCTCATCTTAGCCTTTTTGCTAGTACCTTGATAACCAAACAGGAGAAGATTGCCATTCATACACACATAGATGATTGCACCTCATGTTTTTTGGACCACACAAGTATAAACTGCATGTTCCCCAGAAAGAAACACTCCAGAAGTCTGCTCTTTGAGAGGCATGGCCTGGCCCAGCATCCCTGGGGGCCCTTCATCCCTATGTCTGTGCAGGGCTTATCTTCAGCCAGGTCCTGGGTTCAGGAGCAAGTGTTTAGGTCTTGGACACGAGAACAGAAAGTGAGATTTCACATCACAGCACAAAGCACAAGGCAGAGGATCACACATGCTGTGCTCCAAGGATGATGACTACTCAGCCAGCAGTGCCTAGAGAAGCTTGCAACATCCAGCACATACAGCCCTAAAACTGCTCCCATGGATGACTGTTTACTGCTATGCAAGATGGAGTGATTTTTTTCAGACAACAAACCAGCAAATTTCTAAAACTATACCCAAGGATTTAAAATTCTATATTTAGAAGTTGCTAACAAATACAAAGTGCAAATGAGATCATTGTAGTCTAGAACTAAACATATAAATATTAATACTGGACAGTTTCGGATGAGATTGTTACAGGCACCACAGGATGATCTTTTAAGTTAGACCCTGAAAAATATGGTCACTGTATTTCAAAATATATATATGTATACACAAAGTAAAATAAGTCTCTCAAACTGAACAGTTACTCTTCATTCCCTGTCAGTCTTCCTGCAACCATTCTGAATGCACAACACCCTTCTCTTACTCAGGTCCTTAAAACCCCACTTCTTCTGCAGGGAGAAATTCAAGGAAGTTGTGAAGTGAAACCCACTTTGACTCTCTATAGGCACTTTGTCCTTGGAGAAGGTAATTTCATGTTAATTCTGTGCATTTTTAGGAATGGTCAGAATCCCAGGCACATCCCAGACAAGAAGGTATGGAGTGGTCAATGTCATGCTAGCCAGCTCTTTGGGACCAGACTAACACACTTTTTAAAATCACTTGAAACTTGCCAGACTCTCTTCACAGAGGTCTTGGGTGCAGTAGAATACTGCACCCAAGACCTCAGTAGACTGTTTCAATATTTAAAATTAATCTGTCTGAAATTAAAATAAGGAGTCCTTTTATTGTACTGAAATGAAATGTGCAAATCCAGAGGCATCTCACCCTGAAGTAGATATCTATGATTGGGATCTTATTCCTGGTTGAGGATAAACAATTCACAGACCTACAAAACGAAGATTTGGGAAATATTTACAAGAAACTGCTATTGTTCTTCTGAAGTTCCACATTCAATTTCTTCTGCATCCAAATTCCAGCTGTGATCTTCTGATAAGCAAGGAATAATAGGCGAGATTACTGTCTTGATGTCATTTTAACACTATCTTTACTCCTTTTTCTATGTAATCATTTCCATGACGTTACCACAATGGACATGATAGGGCAGAAGAAACCTAGAAGGCACAACCCTTAGGACAATGAGAATTTTGTTTTTACAAAATTTCAGAGACAGTAGCCAAATATCTGCCAAAAGAGGTCCCTATGCAAAACAGGAGCCATCCTGAAAATTCTTCTTTTCTAAGCACCCACTGAAGCCAATGGTTGGGCTTTGCAGGAAGTCTGGATTGCAGGCATCTGTGGGAAGTGATGCTTCACACTGTAGAATGATTAGGAGGACCTATATTCACTCATTAAATCCAGAACATGGCTATGGCCATAATCCCAAATAAACAGAAATCCTGCTGCTAATTGCAGAGTCACAGATTATGGCATTTAATTATTATCAGTTAATGCTAAGGCTATATTTTGGCCACTAAGTCAGGATGTTGACCTGGTCAAGTAAGAGTTCAAAGCCTTGCAAACCAGCAGCTTGAGGGCAAGGCTGTTCTGCAAAGGCACAGCTGGACACAGTAACCCAGTTGTGCCAGCTTCCCTCATGGCCGGTCATGAATACCAGGGAGTATGCCAGCAGTGCTGGGGAAAGCTGCAGATCCAGCAGGATCCTTTGCTTGTACAGCTTTTTTCCTCTACTGTGCCCAGTCTATTGAGATATTGAGATATTGAGTACCTGAACTCCTTCTTGCCCAAAGAGAGAGAGGCTACAGATCCAGGTAGCATTTTCCAAAGCAAGGCTTTGATAGGGAAGAAGTGTCATGTGTCTCTAAGAGTTAGCAGGGGCAGGCAGGTGAGAAGAAAAGAAAGAAAGTCTGTCACATTCATCATCAGTGTGTCCAAGACAGATATATGCAACTATTTTTTCTTAATTTAAAGGTGCAAATTAAATAAATGTCCAAACAAGATAAGAAATTAACAAGACTATTTTAATGTCCAAACAATGAATGTCAAGAGATAAAAATTAGTGGAAATACTGCAACAGTCTCCAGACTTTTAAAATTATCTGATTTCATAATCTAAACCATCATATTTTTGCATAGTAAAATAGTGATTTCAACTCAGTGTTTTTCATACTACTTAGTATGAATATGTCACTCTCACTTCTTGCACAAGACAGTAAATTTTTCTGTGCACTGTGCAATATAAAATAAACACACAACGTTTTTCCCACTGTTTTTTCACTTTGTTCCACTGGTTTTCCATTTTCAAGATTTCCCATACTTTCCAAAATAACCCCATCTTGCTGAAAATTTTTTTTGCATATTGCACGAGTGAGTAATTAAAACAAAAAAAGCAGCAACTTTATGATCATTTTTCATAAAAACCATGCACTAAAGCTGTGGGTAGAGTGAAATAAATGTTTTAGTCTGCTTTTAAAACTACAGTGGTGTTACATATACATACATACATATGCATGCAAACCATATAGATATACTTATAAAATACAAAGAAATCAGATGAGGTAATAGCACCCCCTTCTGAGAGTTAGGACCAAAGCTTATGCCCTCACTTCAAAGCAAATCGGGAGACTTTTCATCATGGTGCTACAGCTTTTTGATATTCAGCTCCTACTTCATGTTTTGTCCTACTGTGCTAAACTTGAGACATGTACATACTATTTACTTGGCATTTATCTGCTCCTCACTTTGTCACTTTAAGAATTCCTTGGTTACAAGGCAGCAATTATAATTTGCAGCTAAGAAGCCCACAAAAAATTCTTTTCCTCAGCTCACCTGTTCAATTATTCCATGTATAAAATAGCCCTTGAAGTGGCTATTTTGCAGTCAGGGGCCAGGTGGAGGGAGGTGTGAAGGGCTGGTATAACTCAGCAGGAATGCCATTTCTCTCTTCAGCAACTCAGCTTTCCTGGAGGTGGAGCTTCATCTCTTTTGAAATGGGCACAGCCTCCTATTACCCACGGCCTTTGCCTCCCCTCGAGGTTAGGGCAGGAAAGGACCAGGATCCTGTCTCCCCCTTGTAGCAGCAAGGGTTTAAGGAGAGGTATCTGCAACAGCTCCTGGGATCATACCCAGAGCCACGCCAGTGTCACAAGGGTACAGCAGTGCCCTGTGAGACTCCTTTACCATGTAGCTACATCAGCAAACATGGACTTGGCTCCTCCCTTGGCCTGGCAAAAGGCTGACTTACCTGCCAAAGAAGGGCATTTTCCATTTTCACTCTAATGGAAAACCCAGACCAAGATGATTTCCTGCCTCATCCATTCTTTTCCAACAGCAAATTTCCCTTCAAGAAATTTCATCTCAGTGGGAATGAGAAGATTCTTTTCCCGTTTGCTCAACACAACATGGGCTCCTTTACACAGTGTGGTACGGGCAGCAGAGAGCAGCTCTGTGAGCAGCTCTGTCCCACCACACCAGGCTTTCATGGCATCAGGCCACCCCAGCAGCCCACAGCTCACCAGCCCAGAGACAAAATAAATCACACCAATAACAGCAATCACACCACAAAACACTCAGAGAGCAGCTAAGAAATATGGCCAGGGTGAAGAGTCAAAAAGAGACTGTAACAGTGTTCCTCAAATTCCCACGTCTCTTTGAGAACTGATTTGTGGTATTCCTCAGCATATCCTACTCTGGATAAATAGTAGTTTGCATAGACAGTACTGCAAAAACTTCTGTAGGGTTTACAACAAAGCAGCTAAGGTTATTTACTCTTCTCTGGGTTTCTTTTGGTTATTTTTTCATGAGCTGTAAAAGAAAGAAATGTGTTTGATGGAAGGTACTAGACTAAGAAAAATAGTGAAGGATGCAACTTAAAGCACAGAAATCCACATGACACTGAGTTATGTATAATTTACCATGACAAATCAGTGCTCTAGCAGAAAGAGAGTCACAGCATGTGAAGAAAAAAATTAGCACAAGCTGAAGATAAGATAGATACTATTTTCTACTTGTAGTGCTAGGAAGGAAAAGTGAAAATTAAGCCAAACAAATAGAAAAAAATCAGTAATACTGAAAGGGGGAAAAGGCTCTATCAGGATATGTATAAAGGTATGCACCACAGAAATGTGACATCAGAATACTATATCATCATAAGGAAAATATTACAGTTGAAAAATTATTAAAGTGCACAAAAATTTATGTGGTAATGATGAATCTGATGGAAGAGCCTCTGGCAGAGATTTTTGCAGCCCAAAACCTGTAGCAAACAATATGCCAAGGTAACTATTAATAAAGTTACTGAGATAAGAACTTATAAAGTAATTACAGTCCATAGAAGTGGATATACCTGAAGCCCAGGTTACAATGGCACTTAGTATTTGGTTTTGGCTTGATGTTGTTATGTGTAGGGCTTTGGCATGTGACAAACAGCCACCAGTACACTCAGAGAGAATGCAAAAATGAAGCTGATTTGGGGGAAAGAATTCAAAGCATACCTACACACTTGGGATCTTTCAGATCAAGGGTAGCAAGCCCCGACCAATGCCTACGTTCCCAAAAAGACATATGCACAGATCAAGATGATAATAAATTCACACAGAAAATAAAATACAGGAACATAAATGGACAAGTATTTGTATTTTGTTACAGAGTTTTTTTTTTTTAAAAATTACCTCTGGTAAAACAGGAGTCATGACAGGGGTAAATGGCTTCTCCTGGGAACATAAGGGAGGTTCCAAAGAGCCTCTGACCTGGAAATCCCATGCTGAGCAGGATCATCAAGAGCAAAGAAGAGCTTTTCCTTGCTCTCTCTAGGCACTGACAGTTATCCCCAGAAGGAAATTACATTATTGTGCCTGGAAGAAGTGCACACTCATGCACTCCCATCCCAGCTCAGGTACTGAGATCCCTGAGCTGGCCCTTCAAGAGTCCAATTGATTCACAAGCATTTAGGCTTTACTGCCAGCCAAGCCCATTTACTCTTTTCAGCTCTAACAGTTGCTGCCTCATTCAGTCTCTGGCAGGGCTGGGCACACCTGACTCTTCAGCCCTTGCAGCATCAGCTCCAACCTCCTGCTTCCCCCCAGTGTGTCTGGGAGTCAGGGGATTACCTGGGCATAAACTGGAACCTCTCTGTTGCACCAATAAAATGTTTCACAGAATCTCACAAAAAGAATGCATTTAAACAAACAGTATTATTTCTTGAGGTGAGAATAAGAGACAAACCCCTTGTATTACCAATGGTTCTTAATCTGTATGCCCAGCCCAGAAAAGTCTACTGGATTAGATTTGGAGTGGAAACTAAAACAGGACTTTGAAAGACAACACAACAGAGAGAAAAGAGACTCTGCAAATTTTCCTTCATACTATTTTTTACATTTCTGTCTTAATTCTCCTAAATATTTGGAACACTTGGAGGCATAAAATTTCCATTGACTAATTAAAGGAAAAAAGTCCATTCAGTATCAGTCATCTGACTTTCCTACTGTCTCTTTGAAGTTACTGTCAAAGACACCCACATCTCAAAAGATGGAGTTTTGAAAAGACTTTGAACCAATCACAGCAAAAGTAATCATAGTGGAAAGGATGCAGAGGCTGACATGCCTCTCAATAAAGGTTTGAGACTATCTATGGAAGTGTAAAACATACTATGCAAAGAACACAAAAGTAGGAAACTATTTGATAGATTATAATCCAAACAGTTATTCTGACCAGCATGGAATTTGAAGTGTTGCAGTAGTCTGCAGAAAAGCTGAGACAAGGTTTGGAACATCATCGACGATAGGACAAACTATGTACATCTGCCTGGCAGTAAACATCCAAAGGTCAACCAACCTAAGCAGTAAGCTACAACAAATAACTTCCTTTATGGAAAAATATTAATATCATCCCAAAAAATTAAAACAATAATTCTATCTCAATAGTCTAAAAAACACCTGCTTTTGAATTTTGTGAGGGAACATAAATGCTACACAAACCCAAGGAATAATCAAGATGCTAAAGTGTCATACAAATGGGGTACAAATGATGGGAATGACTGAAAGCCCAACACAGAACTGTCACCCCTGCAGGTGACTGTAGTGGCACAATGAAGCCAACCCCATAGCAAATGCCCTCTTAGTGGCCACAAACTGCTGATGGAAACAGGCAATGCATCTCACCTGAGGCTGGAGAGCCACACCCAGATGTAAGCAAGGTTACAGCAGCTTAACAAGCCTGTGTCGCCCAGCTGAGACACACCCCAAAGGACACTGAAATGCTCCAGCCTTCCATGCTTGCTGCAGGCTGATGTTCTCAACCAAGAGCCTAAGCAAATGTGTTTTGGAGAGCATCTTTAGTGGGTCTAGTGCACAGCATCCAAGGAACTTCTACAGGAGATCAAATCCTTGGCCCTGTCTCTTGTGTGCTCCCAGGTGGACAAGTAATGCAATACAAACACATTGTTACAAAAGAGTCTCACCGGACAGAAACAAGAGGGATCGAGTCCCTGCTGGCCAGAAGGAAAGAAAGCCCTCATCTGCTGTGGGATGCTCTCATGAATCAGTGTGTGCCAGGGCCTGGGGCTCCCTCCTTACTCTGTTGATATGCTGTCACACCAAGCTGAAGTGGCTCAGTTGGATCCAGCACCTCTCGATAATCAGTGAACATAAATGTGGCACTGAATGCAGGCACAGCATTGCCTCTTCCAGTGCTGGCAGGACTCTTCCCTGCTCCAGCCCCTCTGCTCAGCACGACAGCACATCAGCAGGCAATGCTGAGAGGAGAAACAACATGAGGCACAAAGGAGCAATGCTAACAGAAGCAGGGAGATATGGCAAAGGAGAGCTGAAAGCCCATGAGCAAAGAGGAGAGAGAAGGAAGGAAAAATTAGGTTGATGAGCATCTGAATGAAGACTTTATGGGGGGGGGGGGAAGCAATGTATTTCTGTGCTTGCACTTTTCCCTTTACACAGGCAAAAGCAAGAAGCAGAAATGGTGGTTTTTATACTGTTCATGATGAAATTCAGAAAGGAAATAGGAAAGAGATTCAAAGGCAGAGCTCAGAGAACTCCCACTCCCAGGCTGCTAGGCCAGTAATTTTCAAGCTGTGGTCCATTGTGACTTGCACTGCCAGGCTGTGTTTACCCTGTGACTTAGTGCCAGCAGTACTGCTGGATAAGGCCTTTCAGCAGATCAGCATCAAATCCTATTTTCAAAGACTTAAAACAAAAGCAACAACAACAAAAAAACCCAAAGCTTCATTTATAAAAATTTGCTCTGTACAAAACCTTGCCGTGATATTCTACGTTCTGGACAATTCCTCCACCAACTTTTAAATGAGCATATTTGGGCATTATAAGATGTCGATTTTGTGTGGATTTTGCGACCATTGTGAAATATATATGGTTTCAAGCTTATAAATTGTGTTATGACTAAGAATGTACATCTTGTACAGGAACACAAAGGAGATCCACACAATCTAAACAATGACATTCAACTTGAATGAGAAGTAGATTTGAAATTACCTTGGCTTTTCAGTACTCGTACTCCAGCCTGCTTATGTGTTTTTAGAGAAGCACTGCCAGGGCACTGAAGGATGTAGCCATGAAGTTCAGTATCAGCCACACAAAGCCTGATGTTGGCACAGATAACTTCTACTTCTGGGCCACTGTGACATTGATACCTGCTAGGTCCATAAATTCCTTTGGCTCACATGAACAGAAAGGAATATTTAAAAATCTAGATAGAATGGAAATCCCTGGCGACCCTGAGCATGAAAAGGGTAGTGCAAACTCTGGAAAAACCTAGTCAAATTTTTTTCTCAAATGGCTAAACCAGAAGTTAGAACAGTTGGCTCAGACTGCAGTTTTGCAGCTAAAATGGCAAATGTCCTTTCCCTTGTCTGGTGTTCTGTTCTATGACCTGTTTAACAGTTTCTTCTCTTTTACTCTCTCAAGCTCAATGCTTTTATTTTATCCTTCCTAATTAACCTTATGTCTTTCTCTGTTTCTCTTGCCCCTCTTATCCCAGTGATTTTGTACCCTTGCTGGCTGTGATGTCAGCCTTGGTTTCACCTGCTACCACAGTAACTGCTTTTTCCTCTAGGCAGTCTCCAAGGGAGCCGATTTGTAAGGTTTATATTTATTTCTCTTTAAAATCACTTCCCAAGCCCCTCTCTGCCACAGCAGTTACAAGAAATGAACCAGTGATAAATAGAAGACATAAAGGGCACTTGATAAAACTAAACTAGGTGAACTAAAGTGCTTCGGAAGATACATTGCTGGTTTCTTTCTCCAACATCTACCATTCACAATCCACTTCTCAGAGCAGAAATTAGAGATTAAACATAGTATTTCATCCAGTCTCAGAGTACACTGGCAAGTGCAATACAGTGAATAAACCAATAAAGGTCACTTCAATCACCCACATAGAGGCTACTGGTGGGCATATATATATAGTCGTGGTATGCAATGCTGAAAGATTTTTTTTATGACAAAGTATAGTCCAGGAGTAAATTACTCACCTCTTCTGAAAGGCCAGCAGTTCAATATTCTGGAGCACCCACTTGCATCAGAGAGAGGAACACCAGTGAACAGCAGGCATGATTTCTTTGCACCCAGATGTGTGCCTTGAGAACTCCAGACCCCACAAGCTGCATCGGAAAGTTAAAGAAGCACAAATTCAAGCAAATCAGCTACTTATCTCTGGAATTAAAAGTTATGACACAAAGACAGCAACAACTGATTTCCTATATCCATGATCAGTGGCTACATTCAGTTAACACAGATGTGTGCTGGGGTAGTAGAGCACATGCAAATAGCAGGGTATTAAATATTCTGCAAGAATATTATAACTGAAAGGACACCAGTAGAAGTCACAGTGTGAATAGTTTTACTCCACTGCATCCTCTGTCTTTCCTGCTCCAGATGCCTTTGTCTTTTCTACAGTCTCTCCTAAATGAAGAAGCAAAGCATGTGTGTGAGAGGGTGCATTCCCAAGAACCCTTAGGAAAATCATAATACAATACCAGGAATACAACTTAAGCAGGCACATGAGCTCTGTTCTCCCCTGGCTGCTGTAGTCACACTTCTGAGCCTGCATTTCTTGCCTGGAACAGCAGTCACTTTGCTATCTGTCCAGCCAGCATCCTTTTGTTGATCAGTGAAGTTTTGGCACTGCAGATGTGATAAGAATAAAAACATTTAAGCAATCAGTTAATCTAACAAATATGTTAAATATAGTGAGACAATGCCCACTGCTTTCATTGGCACCAGACATAAATCTCAGAGAAAATTGCACAGATGCAATCAGAGTTGAACATGAGAAGTGTTTGGCACATTTGAGCTCTGCTACCCTGAAGATAAGACTTGAAAAAAGGACAGACTGCCTATCAATACCTTCACAGAGCACACACTTTTGAGCTCTATAAATACATTACATTCTCTCCACAATACTTTTTTTTCCCCCGTAGGACTGTCTTTAAACATACATGCCCTCATTTCTATCCTGAGGTTTTTTTTAGCATCCTTCTGATAACTTTCTCCAGCTTTGAATTATTAGTGAACTACTTAATTGTAGCTAACACTTTCCAACATTACTTAAAATCCCTGCCAATACAGAAAGCTATTTATAAAACAAGTATTTTTAATAAAATATTTGTAATAAGGCAGTTGCAGCTGTTTGCAGGTGTCCCTCACAGTAAAGTCATACTAATGAAAGCTGGGAAACAACTTCCTGGAGGAGACTGCTCCGAGATTTTCAATTAAAGGAAGCTGTTTCGCACTGTAATGGCTGAGTGGTGTCTCCAAATTGAATACAATGACTCCTTCGGGAATAGTTGAGTTTTCCAGGCAATTTGTTGTATTAGAAACTCTCCTAAATTTTACAGACGTCTGTAAAAATAACTTTTTGAGAATAGACCTTGTTTTCCACCTCCCATTTTTATGTTCCTCTCCTAACAAACCATTTTTTCAACTTGCAAATATGTTTTTCTCTCATTCAAGGTAAGAGTAAGAGAATTTCTTAAAGTTAATTCAAGTTGAATTTTTAATGCCTTTTAGGTAAATCCTATTCAGCTTGCCTCTGTGCTTTCCTCTTCAGAATTAAAGTTGCCCTGATTTAAAATAATTTGAAATTATCAACTGTTAGTATTAGTCCAGAGTTAAAAAGACAGTTTAGCCTTAAGACAAGGTGAGAAGCTTCAACTTCTCTTACAGTTCCAGAAACCCCCATTTGGTGTTTCCACACAGCACATGCCTGCATGCCTCTCTGGTTAGAAGCCAAAGGTCTTTCAATATTTGAATTGTTACAACCACAGGACGTGATGGAGCCAGCGATGAAAGCCACCAAGTGTGCTTGAGTTTCAAGAGATGTTTGGACCATGCTCTCAGGCATATGGTGTGATCCTTGGGATTATCCTGTGCAGGGCCAGAACATGGACTCAATGATCCTTGTAGATCCCTTCCAAATCAGGACATTCAATGATTCACTGACAATTGTCTGGTACAAAAATACTATGTTTTTTTGCCTTGGAGTTGCAATGATACTTCAATATGGCTTTATGAAGTGTTGTGTGAATTGATCTGTCAAGACTGGCAGTGCCTTTGTTGGCTTTAACCTGCTTAAGAATAATTAGAAAGTAAGAAAATTATCCAGTTCATCTTTCTCATGTTGAATCCAGGAATGTCTTCCAGCTCCCACATTTAGCTGTGAACCCCAGCTGTGTTCAAATCCAGGACAGGGGAGGATCTGTCTTACAGCATCCCCTTTAATTCGGTTCCTCACTCCAATTCTCTTGTCTTCATGGACAAAACCAAGGATCACGGACTGGAAAGAGCTGGGCCATATCTCAGCATAATCTAGCCAATTGGGATGCCAGAGAAGAGGATATGCTGCAGAATTATTGAGACAAAGTCACAGACACACCACAGGTAAGCTGAAGAGGGATTTCTCTAAATCTGATTCATGCCCAGTTCAGGTTCCATAGAAAACCAGGGCCCCAGGCATGAGAGAGCAGATTTGTAAAAGCCCTTCGCAAGAGGTGGATGAAGACAACCATTCCTTTCATAATGATATGGCTGGCAGAGATGAGAAATATGCAGGGATGAGAAAGAGACTTTGCTAAAACCAGCCAGGCCAATAGAAAGGTTGCACACAGTGACTCCACAGGAACCAAAATACTGACATCCCCCAACTGGTCAGATAATGAGGGAAAGATTGCTGTGGCACTGCTGACTAAGCCTGAGGTAGAGAGTTTTTGATCTCAGAGTCTGGAAGAACTTGACACAGCTCAGGAATGTAGATGAGAGTGAACATGAACACTTTTTTCATATGCCACACTTCAAAGTATAAACTGACCTTGCCTGTAAGATAAAGGTTTACCCAGACCTGCAGATATATGGCAATAGCTTTGATGAGGCTTTGGAGGCCTAGGACCATCCCAGAGACCATGGAATGGCTTGCAGGAAGATTTGTTTATCTATTGAACTGATATATACTGAGAAAAAACCCTCATGTTGATATAGACACATCTGCCTAATATTGACAGATTTCATGGGTGGGTCACACACTCATGAGATGACATCACAGTCTTCACCTCCAAATACCCTGTGTGAGAACATAGTCAGAGAACAATTATTTGGCCACTTTGAAGGCATATTCTCTACACCAGCATGGAAAAATGCACCATCTGAGCATCCCAAACAGTCAAGAGCTGGGAAGGCTCAGAGTTGACTCCAGCTCACTGGGTTAAGTTTGGTGTGAGACCTTCAGATGTGCCATTGCACTGCCCTGCTCCACAGTTCAGCCCTAGCTCGGCACAAAATAATTTGTTCAGTTTTCAGAGTTACACTGCCCTCCATTAAACCTAAAGAATTACGTTACAGGAAGGAAGGCTCCTACTTTGCTCCTCACTTGATAGCAGTGAAAGAACTGTTAGAACTGATCCCCAAAACACACAGAGTGGTTTTTTTCCATTGGCTAAATGAAATATTGAAACTAGGCAGGAGATCCCCCAAAGTTTAGCACACAGGGTAAAAATTGCATTCCAGGGATTTCAAAGCACTTATATTAGGCTGTAGGTAAGTGGGGTCAAAGTTAGCATGAGTGACAGATCCAGAACACAAGATAGGTTTAAAGTTATCCACAAATAAACACATTTACATTGGCAAGTTCAGCCAATGAAGGCTATAAAAGGCTGCAGGCTATAAAACTATTTGGTGGAAGGTTGTATACTCCCAGAGTAGCACTGACATCTAAATACTGTCCTTCAATTTAGCATGCTTGAAGCCTGCGAGACCAGCGGTGAAGAAGTGTAGAAGATGGACATTAAAGAATTTTAGCCTTCCCCACAAAATTATTTTTCTGTCAGGTTTTGACAGGTTTAGAAAGCTAGAGAAAGGGATCAAAACTTGGGGCAAACATAGTTCTGAATAAAAAGAAGACAGTCTGTAATTCTGGGGAGTTACTGGAAAATAAATTACAGCTTGCTAAATATCTTTCCGTCAAATTTCAAAAACGCTGGATAAAATGTCATGCAGTCCCAGCCCCTGGATACAATCTCTTTGAAATCTGTGGGCAATATCACAAGTATGAGATTGGGTACACTTAGCAGGTACCATCGAACACAAGTTTCGTGAGCAGACACAAACATGGAAGTTCACACAATAATTAAACAAACAGAAAGCAGAGTAGCTGGGAAGATTCCAAACACCACATCTTATTTACTTAATCACCCTGCAAACACATTTCAGATTATTCTGTTTTTATTAGTTTCATGTTAAAATGCAAATCACATACTGTAGTTTTAATGACACAATAAAATAGAAAATAATTTTTGGCATAAAGATCTACTGAATAGATTTCTCCCCCACCAAATTGGCTTGTCCGATTCATCCTCTGCTCAGTTTTAGCTCCCTCTCTACATAGCAGCTCTTTTGGTAGGGCGCCAAAGCCTGTCAATTAACAGTAAGCCTATCCCTTATGAACAGAAGCAGGGACTGTGATCATGTTCAACTAAGATCAAGGATTAGTAAATCAGCATGGCACCAGATTGCAGGCACTATTTAAACCCCACAAGCCTACAAGCCACTGCAGCAATATTATATTCCATCTGGATGTGGAGAACAAAATCTCATACTTACAGAGGAACTCACTTTTTACCTTTCCTGTGCAGGCAATTACAAGTCAACTTAAAATGAGCCCTGATTTAATCATGTTGGCTCTCTCAAATGCCAGTTAGGAAATAACCCCATGCTGCCACCACTGGTATCTTATCAAGGACTTTCCATCAAATTACACATATTTCATTACATCTACTATAAATTATAGAAGACTGCATTTTTTTACAAGCAAACCAAATATTGCACCAAAGCTGGCACAAAGGTTTCTTTTCAGACCTTGAAGAAGTGTAATGCTATCTCACCTCTTGCCTGGCACATGGGGCTGTTTCTGCCACTTGCTGCAGAATCAGGCACACTGCACATAGTAAAACATTTCCTTTACTTGACAAACAGAGTTTGAGTTCAGGGCTTTGCCAGAAAATGGCCACCCAGTACAGCATACATCCAATGTTCCCTATAATCATTCTTTCCCTCAGGGTTTTTAATTTTTTTTTTCCTCCTTAAGAAAGGCATAGGTTTCTTTTATCCCAGATCAAGTGACAAGAGAAAGAACTGAGATGTTGGCTGCCAGGTAAAATACAAAGTCATGGAGGTCCAGGGGGATCTCATTCCACAAACCTACTGCCAAGTTGAAAACAAATGATATTATCAGAAAATGATCACAGAAAGCAAGCCTTGCTCAAAGAAGAACAGTCTTTATTAACCTCTCTTTGAAATTACCTGGAAGCAAAGTCAAAGAACAATGAGGGAGGGTGACCTCCCTCACTGCTGCTGCTCCCACTAACCATCCTCAGCTGAAGCAATGCCTTGTGCAAGTGCCAGACTACTGGTGTCAAAAGAGTGATAGCTCTGCAGCCAGAGAAGACACTTGGGCCTTTAGGCAGAGGTTTTGCTTTAACACTGCCTCACTTGCTGAGCAATAATTTCCTTTATCTGAAAATTAAAACACAGGAAAGCTGATGCTATTATTTTCCGCCTTAGTGCCTTTGATTTCTTTTTTCTAGGACAAGCATCATGTAAGGAGGGACTGAAGCCACCAACTGAGAAGTCCTAATCTAGTGCCCAAGGGGTGTCTTGTGAATTGAACTACATCTGTTTTATAGCAGGCACATAGGCTATTTCTACACACTGGGACTCCAGAATATGTCAGTTCTTGGTCTTGATGCCTTCTGCAGCCACTTTGCCTTACCACGCTGAGATGAAAGCCTGGCAGCAGCCAGCCCTTCTCCTCCCTCCCTCCCTTTTGTCCAGTTTCCTGGTGAAATGCAGACATGCACCCAGGAGTGCCCCATGGCACTGCCCAGACAGATGTCATTTGGCATCAGCAGAGAACACAACCTCAGGGATGTGTGTCCAGGCATACCACATATATTTGCACTTTTGTTTGGGATTCATAATAGATCTGACAGTTAAATGTCTGTCCCTAAGCTAGCCACAGCTGGTTGCTTGTATAATCAGAAAAGAGAAAGAAGCATTTTGAAGGTGTGATTCATGCCATCTTAAAGTGGATGCCAAAAATATGGTCAAATTCTCTTCCAATTAAAATAAAGGCAGTCAGGGAGATGAGTGCACACAGACATTTATTCTGTGGCTATCTAAAGACAGCAGATACAAGTTTTTTGCAACTCAACAGCATGGATCTCTTTGCTGAACCTGGAGTTTACTGGGATGAAAGTGATTTAAAGTCATTGTCCTGTTAAAGACAACAATTAATCTGAGACTCAAATTAATATAAAATTAATGTCAATTATTTATTTCCACATTGCACACAGACCCTGCAACAAAGGATGGACAGTGCAGATTCCTGCAATTCACTGCAGGACACATTAACCAGACCCAGCTGGTTTTGACCTCTTTAACAAGTATCCCACCAAACCAATTAGCAAATCAGGTTTCCTCCTCCCTCAGAGTGCTCAATTCAGAAATCCCTCTTAGTCAGGACTTCCCTGTGGGCAACATAGCTATCAGCATGGATATTAAGCATCAATCATCTTTTTGCACATCTGCTGTCCTGTGTAAAGGAATTTCTTTTTTTTAAATGCTTATGAGAGGGAAGGACTGTAAACCTCTCAATCTCTTTATTAAAAGCATTTTAAATTATGTTGCCAGTCATCCTTATGGAAGAGCCACTGAAATCCCTATGCATAGCAGTGTTTCTTCTAGTGACAAGTCTAAAAAGAGACTTTCTTCTATTTCCAATTATGCAGGCACAAGCTCCTTATTTATAAATACAACCTTCAATGTAAATTTAAGTTCAAGTAACCTGGGAACAGCTAGCATATTCTTGATTACTTTGCTGAAAATGTCACATAAATCATGGTGCAAGTACTGAGTTTCGTTTAAGAGAATTGTGTCCCATGTCATGACAGAGGGACTATTTTAGAGAAAGAACTTCCTTAAAAATTAGGACCTTCAACTTACTCAATACCTGAAGTTCACTAAAGAGAAAAGAGTTGCCGTGCAAAATGGACTCAACTAGTAATAGAACCAGGTTTGTCCCTTTAAATTGTACTTGCAAGAAAAAAATAGTTAGTCTCACTTGATGCTTAAGCTACATAATTGCTCAGATGGACATTTATTGGCTTGCCTGGTGTCTGATGGTCTCTGAACAGCTAAGTAAGAGAAAGGAAATGAACAGGCTGCAGAAGTTCTGATTGTGAAACAATTCCTCTTTGGAAGTGTTACCATGCCAAGTGAAAATACAAGAACTGAATGTAATTTGGCATTGCTAGAACTTGTTAGCGCTTTTTCTTCTCTTAGCAGTATCCTCATGTGACAGGATTTGGTTATGAGGAAACTCCTAGAGCAATGCTCTATCAGGTCCGTAAGGACTTTCAAAGCCTGTCTAAAAAGAGGGAGGAGAGATGGCAAAGGGAATGGAGATCTACAGGAAAAATACAATGAAGCCTGGTGTAGCTTTCCCAGTTCCCTTTAAAGCCAAGATGTAAATGCCAAAAGCTCCTCTGTGTCCTTGAAATCTCAAACTATGAAGCAAATGTACACAACCCTTTTTTCTACCCCAGCCGTGCAGAAAAACCTTTCTATTGCTGAATTCTATTTATGTGTCTCAGTAGAAGACATAAAACAAGTTTAAAAAAGTATCCATTGCCAAGTACAATGGTATTTTCAGCAGAAATTTATCATTTTATTTGTTAACTAGAGGCTGAAATGATAAATAATCACTAATGCTATCAGCTGATGGGTAGCACTTGTGTCAAACAGCAAAAGCTACTAACAAGCAGTACTACAGTTTCATAACAGGAGCTTTTATTCAAACAAAAAATCCCTGTAGGTTTTAGGATTTTTTTTTCCTGCCGATCTTCTGCTGAGCTTATCAAGCTGAGCAGTCATGGAATCAGTCTCACTGAGGAGCTGCAATTTCTCCCCAATTCATGAAGCTTAAAATCACAGCTTTGGCAGCAGCCCTCCCACCCACCCACAGCTTTCATGGATCCAGATATAATGTAATTTTATTTTTATACTGTATGGTTTTACATGGAAACTCAGAAATACATTTGTACCATCACATAGTGTCTATGAAAGCAGCAGGAAAGCAAATTCTGCATTTACAAGTTCGAAGAGATCTTTCAAATACTCCAGTCACCAATGCCTTTTGGGGGGGCAAGAGGAAGAAAAAAATCACCTTTTTCTTTGTGAGTAGATGACAAAATGATTGGATCTACCTTCTACTCTGGTGTTGACTCTCTTATCTTGATGGACTATTTATACAGTCATAAAACCACAGGACTGCTGAAATCCTGGTTATAACCCTGTCCTCTTAGCCCAAGGAAGCTCAAGCATCCCAATTCCTTTTTAACAGATGTCAGTTTAACATGTTTTTAATATTTCCAATAATAATGAAGTCTCCCAGTGTTATTCCAGTATTTCTGCTTCCAGAGTTGGCAGGTTTTTTTCTGTGTCTGACCTGAATTTGTACTTGATGCAGAGTTAAGTTTGTGGTTTCTCTCCCATTCAGCCTAGACTAGAACAGTTTAATCCATCCCTGCTGCAGCCTTTCATGTACTTAAAAACCTGCCATGCCACACCTCAATATTCACTCAGCTAGTGCAAGCAGGTTTGAGATGCTGTTTTGAGTTCTGACCATTTTCACTGTTCCCCCTCCAATTACTCTTCCTAAAATGGGGCACCCCAAACTGGACAGCATTTCATACAAGGCCTTGCTGATGCAAAGCAAAAGAGGAGAACTGGACACGATATGTGCTGTATTGCTATTTATATTCCCAGCCTTTCCAGTTTATCTCCTATTTGCCAGGAATATTTGAATTCTATTCCTGGACCAGCATGCCGGCATCCCCTCTCAAGTTTTTGCTTACTTGCAAATGTATTGAATGCAGTTGCTATGCTATCATTTAGGCTGTTAATGAAAACTGACCTAGATGACTGACACTCAGCTGCTCTTTTGCAGTGTAGTGAAACATGATATTCCATGGTGGGAAAACACCAAAAATATCTGAATACACATGTTTTGGTACTGTTGTTTGTAATGGGACAACCTACAGAAAGCCTGCATTTTTTATATTCCAAGAACTTTATCAAATTTCAGTTCATGTACACTTGAAACCTGGCTTTTGTTTTATAGAGTGGTTTGGGAGTTTTTTCTGCTCTTCATTTCACTTTGCTTTTTCTCAGCACAGAATGAATATGATCAAAAGAAATAGTCACCAAGGTGAAAGAATGACTTGTTACAAGACACTTGAAAATTGTTTGTTAAAACTAATATTTTCTTGGTAAATATGTTCAAGGCTAGGAATAAGCAACCTATTCTACCAGGATACTGTGTGCAATAGCTGGGCAGGAGAGCAAATACTATAAAAAAGCTAAAAACACCCCAACATTATTCTTCTGCAAACTATGAGAGAAGATTAATTCTCTAATAATTCAAATAACTGCTTGGGAAGAAACCTGCTATAACAAAATTATTTGTCGGGCAAATAAATGTTTGAATAAATCCAGGCTAGGTTTAAATGCAGGGTTGGGGTTTAAATGAGTTAGGGCTTAAATGCAGAGCATTAACAAACATTTGCTTAAGAAATTTCATTGATCATCTTAATTCACTATTCCATGATTTTCTCTGGCATAGTTAAGTCAAACTCCCACAAAAAAGAGTAGAGGAGGCTGTGATGAGTTCTTCTCTGAAGTGGACTTTAAGCTGTTGAGACAGAGACATAAAAATTAAGACGGGTTTTTCTTTACCATGACCATGACACAAGACTGGTCCTGCAGTAATTTCTTCTAAGTACGTATCTAAAAATGCTATGAACAGAACCTCCTTCTCCTAAAACAATGCACACCATGCTATTGACTGACCTCGCTCCCCAGACAAATTCTTGGTCCTGTACTTGTGTTATCATACTCCTAAACTCTACAGAGGGGAAATCTCCCAATCTACATGTAGAAACCCTGTCCTAGGCTTCACTTTTCTCTGGAGATTGAATTTTAGAAATTTAGGGCATTATTTAAAGAATACTGCCTTTGCCAGCAAAAATTTAGGTTCAGAGTGGGTGAGTAGGTTAGGTGGACTGGTGAAGACTTGCCTAGAGCAGTGTCAGGTTCTGGGTCCCTCAGCTACACGCAAAAGTGAGCTATTTGCACATTGCTCTGAAACAGGAGTGTTTGAGGTCTAAACACACTTCCCAATGAAGTAGGATTTATCCTAGAGAAGATACAGCAACAGTTTTCAAATATCTAGAGGACTATTATAAGTACTCTTTTTTAATTGATAAATCTTGTCCACTCATATTTATTGATATGTATTGTGTGAGGGCTGGAAAACATGGATTAAACGACAGCAGGAAAACTTCAGGTTAGGAATGACAAATGACACTGTAGCAGGAGAAATGGAGAAGCAGCTGGACAGAAGGTCAGAGGAGAAGATGGGACCTCTAACCTCAGGGCTGCTTAAGAGCAAGTTGAGTGAGACTCCCCAAGCAATTGGAGTGTGTAGATGATTCTGCCTTGGGAAGAGCTAGCTCAGCCCCTGAGGTCACATCCATGGCTCTACTAAGGTTCTATGAGTGTTGCTGTGTATGCATCTTAAGTAGGATACAGAAATGAGTATTACTGATTAAACAAGAGGCTGCTCAGAAGCACAGGTTGCATAAAGCAAGGATAGCTCTGTAAAAACAGGCAAAAGTTCCTTGGGGAGCTCTAATCTGTGAGTAGCTACCAAGTCTGGCAAAGATTCAAATGCTTTACACAGCCAGCATGTGAAGAAAGCAAGACAAGTTAAAGGTAAACTTCACATTTGGGTGCTGGAATGTGTTCAAAGAAGGCCAATGAAGATGGGGAAGGTTCTAGAGAGCAAATCTTATGAGGAGTGGCTGAGAGAACTGAGGTTCTTTGCGGTATCTTCTTTTAAGAAGGAAGAATACAAATAAAAAAAATAGTAAGAGTGCCTACGCTTATTATTACAAGAACTGTCTTCGTTTCTCTAGCACTATTTCTGTTACTATAACAAAGCAAATCATAATTAACTAGGGACCCAAAGATTTCTCACATTACAGCTAAATCCTGCAATTTTTCTGTCCAAAAACCCTTACTAGATTTTCTTAGTGAAACTATTAAAACCAACATAACAGTGAAGCTTCTGTCCCCAGTCTCCCAGGAACACAGGCTTCCTGGGGCTGTGTGTGCAGGTAAACCTGCATTCACAAAACCAGCAACAAAACTCACACTAACCCAGGTGTGCTCCCACTCTCACAGTCCTTGATTATGTGTCACAAAGCCACACACTCCCCCAATCATATGAATTTTGTCTGCAAAGTTGGGCACATGGGTGTTTTACAATATTCTTTTAGTCTAACCCAAGTACTTTAATTGGTGTGTCAGAACCTTTATTGCTGTAATCGCTCTTCTCTCAGATGTTCACATTAACAAATTGTTCAGCCTTGATGTGCTGTATACTTACTAAAAGGAAAACCTTGTTTTCTTCTGGAGGTGGTACTTCAGAAATGTAAGCACACAGAAATGTAGAAATGTCTTTTGATGAGTTGAGTGTCTTGTTTGTGACTGCATCTCCTACATAAAGCTGTACCTGCTTTGTGTTTTTCCTGGGACCAGTCCTCAGGTTCTTTTAAGGCTTCAGGCATTCACTGATCAGTGTGTTAGATCTCTTTTCCTTCTCCATTTCCTCTTCTTCTCCTCACCTCTCCTCTCCTTCCTTCTTTCCCTTTTTCCTTTCTCATTTTCCATGTTCATAAGAATCTGCCCTTGTTTATTGCTGATCTGTAAGTCAACAGCAGCTCAAAGACATTGAGGTGCTGGAGTGTGTCCAGAGAAGGGCAACGGAGATGGTGCAGGGTCTGGAGCTGTGAGGAGTGCCTGAGGGAGCTGGGGCTGTTTAGCCTGGAGAAAAGGAGGTTCAGGGGAACTTTATCCCTCTCTACAAGTACCTGAAAAGAAGCAGCAGTGAGCTGGGTGTTGGTCTCTTCTCGCAAGAAACAAGCAAGAGGAAAGGGCCTCAAGTTGTTCCAGGGTCTAGGCTAGATATTAGGAAAAATATCTTCATGGAAAGGGTTGTCAATCAGTGGAACAGGCTGCTCAGGGAAGTGGTGGAGCCCCCATCACTGGAGATGGTGAAAAGGCGTGTAAATGTGGCACTTGGGGACACAGCTTAATTGTGGAGTTGGCAGTTCTGGGTTAATAGTTGGACTTGATGATCTTGAATATCTCTTCCAACTTAAATGATTCTGTCATTCAGTAAGTCAGTAAGAATAATTTGAAAAAAACAATTCCCAGAAAAATACTTGGGATATATCCATGCATTCAAGTGTTACCTTTTCACATTTTAATGAGCACAAACACAGAAATAATATTTATAGCAGGTATTCATCCTGCAATGAGCTCGGGAAGCTCTCTCTTTAAATATACATTCCACAAACTGTATTCTAGCTTAATCAATACTTAATATTTAATATTTTCTCATGTAGACAGAAGGGAGTGAACCCTTGCACAGGCAAGTGCCAAGGCAGAGCAGTACCCAGCTTCCTTAAAAGAAATAAGGGAATTCAGCTTGCCTTCCTCTCACCCAGTGGTGTTTAGCATAAACAAAGAACTACCATAATCACCATTATTCAAGAAAACAACAAAACTACCTTTTCTAGTGCACCCTGGTTTTATTCTTCAGGGTACAAGCACATTGCATGTGTGTGTGCACCTGCCTGCACATGCCACATAACTGGGGAGGGGGGAAGTTAGCATGCAGAATAATGTAATTACTCATTCTTGAATAGAAGGATAATTACTGTCACAGAAACCCACATAACTTTCAGATCTTTTTGTTCTTTTTAAGATGATAAATACAGTATTTTCCATTTTCTAACAGGATGCATCCTTTTCCTTCTGATTTCCCTTCCCCCCACTTAAACTGAATTACATACATTCCAAATGAATAACAAGGGTTATCTGTTCCCATACAGGAAAAGAAAAGCTTATCTGGATTTTTTTAAAAGCTAAAAGTAATTCCATGTCTCTGAAGTCTCTGGTTAGTCACTGATTGGGCTGTTACTTGTAACAAACTTCCTTTAAGAATGACTGTCAACAGCATATCTAGAAGAGGATGGGGGAAGAGTGGTAGGAGCAGAAAAAGACACAGTGGCTGACCACAGGCTAAGACTTTAAAAATTCACAGTGTGAATCTCATATTTAAGAGCAATGATAACCTATGTGTGCCTTGTTGTCAGTCACTCACAGAGCATAATCTGGGGGCAGGTGGTAGGCAAAGCAGTGCAAAAAGACACACGAACATCCAGGAGCTCACAGCTTCTCACAGCTGGCCAGGTGCCCTCTTTCCCTCTTCCTTCCATCCAGAGAGGCCTTTGGAAATGGAGAGAATTGCCACTGTGCGAGTAACCATCTGTTTGATTGTATTCTCCTAAACAGCTTTATTTAAAAATGTCTTCTAAGACCTGTTGCCAAACCATAGGCAAGAAGAGTACTTTTTAAGGCATAAACCTCAATGTACTGCCTGGCTTTAGGACATTAGGGCAACACAAGTAGAACAGATACTGGGAACTGCTTCAATGGGACTTTTTAACAGTACTGACAGAACAAGCTCTTCTTTAGTGACAGTGATGTTAGGGAAAAATTTCAAAGCTTCCATGGGAGCCTGGAGCTCACAGATGTCTCTATCCCTATGTGAACAACAGTAGTTTAGGTGTCATCTGGTCTTACATCTTCTGGAAAAAAAGATTGAGATTATTCCTGCACAGCAAATCCCCACTAAGGTTAGGCTCATATTGCTGTTGACTGGGTTTTGATGGCTGCATAACTATGACATCATACCACTTAATCTAACTGATTTCAGTGTGTTTACTGGGATTTTTTCTCCCACCTGTGACCTCAGAATAATTGAATTATTTAGGTTAGGAAAGACATCTAAGGTCAAGTCCCACTGTTAACCCAGAACTGCAAATCCACAAAACTAATCTGTGTCCCCAAGTGCCACATTTACACGTCTTTTCAACACTTCCAGTGATGGGAACTCCACCACTTCCCTGCTGTTGGCGTTTGACACTGACCCAATGCCAGGCACCTACAAGACTTTCTCGCTCACCCTGCCCTGCCACAGCTGTAGAGGAGTGAAAAAAAAAAGAGAAGGGTTCATGAGTTGAGATAAGGAGTGAGAGAAAACACTCCAAGCGCAAAACAGGCTCACCTTATAGTTGCAAAGTGAATTTATTACTAACAGAATCAGAGGAGGGTAATGAGAAATAAAATAAGCCCTTAAAACACCATTTCCTCCCAGCCCCTCCCTCCTTCCCATCAGCAACACAGGGGGACAGGACGGGGGGGTTTGGGTCAATTCATCACCAAGAGTTTCTTCTGCTGCTCCAGTAGAGGAGTCCTTCCCCTGTGAGACCATGGGGTCCTTCCCATGGGAGGCAGCTCTCACTCTCATGAGCAGCAGCCAAACTGCACCCGCTGCAAATGTGAGTCCCTCCCATGGGCACACAGTGCTCCCAAAACTGCTGTGGGGTGGGTCTCTCTTGCACAGGGTGCAGTCCTCCAAGGACAGGCTGCTCCAGTCTGGAAGCAGGGCCCTCTCTCCACTGGGTATCCCACTGGATCACAGCCTGCTCCAGGCATCACCTGCTCCAGCATGGGCACCTTCCCCCGTGGGCTGTGGGTGGATCTCTGCATCCCCATGGATCCCCATGGGCTGTGGGTGGATCTCTGCATCCCCCGTGAATCCCCATGGGCTGTGGGTGGATCTCTGCATTCCCTGTGGATCCCCATGGGCCGTGGATGGATCTCTGCATCCCCCATGGATCCCCATGTTTGCAGGGGCACAGCTGCTTCCCCATGGTCTCACCACAGCCTGCAGGGGAATCTCAGCTCTGGCACCTGGAGCAGCTCCTCCTCTTCTTCTGCACTGACCTTGGTGTCTCCATGGTGTTTTCCCTCACATGTTCTCACTTCCTCCTCTTCTCCAACTAGAAGCAAAACTGCATGACTTTGTTTTGATTTTCTCCTTAAATATGTCATCACAGAGGAGTTACCAACCTCTCTCATTGGCCCTGCTTTGGCCAGCAGCATGTCCATGTTCAGAGCCATCAGAGGTTGGCTCTGCTGGACATGGTGGAATCTTCTTCTCATAGAAGGCACCTCTGTGCCTCCCCCTGCCAAAAACCAGGCCGTGCAAAACCAGTACACCTGGGCAGCCTGTTTCAGTGCTTGATCAACCTTTCAGTGAAGATGATTTTCCTAATATCCAACCTATACCTGCACTGGAACAACTTGAGGCCATTTCCTCTTGTTCCATTGCTTGTTTCTTGGGAGAAGAGACCAACACCCATTCCCTACTGCTTCCTCCCAGGTACTTGTAAAGAGCAATAAGGCCTTCCCTGAGCCCCATTTTCTCCAGGCTAAAAAGCCCAAATTCCCTCAGCTGCTCCTCATAGAATTTGTTCTCCAGACCCTCCACCATCTCCATTGCCCTTCTCTGGACACCTCAATTCCCGTACTTTAATGTCCTTCTTGCAGTGGGGGGCCCCAAACTGACCCCAGAATTTGAGGTGTGGCCTCAGCAGTGCCAGGTACAGAGGGATGATTGCTGCCTTCATCCCACTGGGCACACTGGTGCTGAGCTTTGTGCTGCCCCAATTTCACTGTCAGTAATAATCTGCTATGTCTGAATATGCCTTTTTAGGCTTCTGTGAACTGAACCTAAAAATTCCTGAGCCTGGGAACTCTCTCTGCTCTTATTTTTTAGATGAATCTGGTAAATAAATCAACTTGTGTGGTGCTATCCCAAATCGCCCCACCTGAAACGGCAGACACTTCATCCAAGACAGATCACTTTGCCAGTTCCAGGAACTGATACCTTGCTATGAAAGTAATAATAGAGAAACAAGAACAGGCTACTCCACACTCCACCAGAAACAGCAGGCTGCCTGCTCCAGACTCCAATTGAAATTCTGTCTGTTTGTAATAGCATCCTTAGCAACCAAAAAATCACACAAGACAATTCCTGTAGGTGAGGTGTATCCAAGCAGCCAACATTTCAAATGCAAGCTTTTCTTGTGGGCCTGAAAAGCTAATTTTTCTACAAAAATCTTGAATTTATTTAAAAGTCTTATCCAAGATATCTTTCTCACTCACAGATTTAGCATATCAATGTTCCTGGGAAGTCATAATCATTGCTTTCATTCTATAGATTTCCTTGCCCTCTAACAACTCAGATTGTGTGTTGTCTCAACCATTTCCTTCAAGTCAGCTCTGACAGCTGAGTCAGACCAGAAGAATGGTTGAATTAAAAAGCCTGACAATCCTCTATCCCTTATTCAGCCAATAACCTCATTTGTTCATTGATTGGAAATTAAAGATTATAGAAGTGCTTTTATTATTTTTGTTGGTGATGATCTACAACTCTGCTATTTTGTGCAAACCTCTGTATTACTCACTTAGGGCCAGATTACTGTGGAGACAGAACAGGAAAGCCCACAATAAAATACAGTAAAAATGTCAGAGAGGAATCAGTTTCAGCCAGGCAGGGGTATCCTACTGGTGTTCACAGCCCAGCTGAAGGTTCACACCTTATAGTCCCAGTGCTGACTGTTCCTTTTTGCAGCAACATGCAGAAGGATGTTTGCAAGATGTCACTTCTCCAGCAGTGAGAATAGAGCAGTGCTTCTCAGGCTGCAGAGAAGGACTGTACTGCCTGGGGTGAAAACGGATATGTCAGTCCCTCACTCTGCTAAAACTGGAGCTAAGGCTTGTGTTAGCCTCATTGTGTGTTCTGCTTATAGATGAAATGTTCTCAGTGGTTCAAAACTCATATTTTTGCTCTCCTAATTATCCCTCAGCTTAGCTTCTGATATTGGAAAATTATCCTCTAATTCTCTTCCTTTAATTAGATGGTTTATATTTTTAAAAATTCTTGATTATACTAATTTTCATATCCCCACTTAAACATAGTTAGCATTTGCTGACCTCTATCCCATGTTAAAAGAGTGATGAATTGACTGCAGTCACTCCAGCTGTTCACTAAATATTTTCCACATTTCTAGAGTGGATTATTCATTCAATATAAGATTTAAACTTCAGTATCTGAAAGACTCCTTTTAAAAAATGTTCTTCACATTTATCCATCCAAGCTTTTGACATCTAAAATGTTGTAATTGCAAGATCTGAGGTGCTTCTAAATAAAAAGTCATTTCACAAACACTTATGTTCTGAAGGTGGGACATGGAGCAGGCTGTGTTCATACAGGCTGCTCTACAAATTGTGAATGACTCCTGAACTCTATCTCAGAACATCTCTCTTCACCTCACATCATCTCTGAAAGATGAGCTGTTAAAATGACTTGATCCAACCTTCAGGGGAGTAGATCTTTGAATATCTAAAAGGTTTTGTTTCCACTTGCTCTGAATATTTACAGCAACATTCTGACCTTTTGTTAATGCCCATCACCCCTGAACCATATCCATACTTTTGATGATTTTTTAATCAGTCTTCTCTGAGAAGCATTGTCCTTAACTTATGGGGTACATTAATTTCATGAAGGGTAGGATTCAATTCAGAACTTTAAAACATCCAGAGAAATTACTGGCAAGTTTGTTAAAAAAAGAGCTGAAGAGAAAAAAAAAATTAAAAAAAAAATCTAGTATTACACATGGCTAATTATTTCTATTATTTCTCCAAGCAAAAAGTTTTCTTCTAATTTTCCACAGAATTTTTTTTACCTGAGCAATCAGAGTTAAAAACATGTATTTGAGGCTTCGAAACCAAAATCTATTTGAGTTACCTGGGTTCACATAGTCTTTCTTTACATCCTTTTTTTGGATAGTAAAGCCATTAACAGAATATTGATATTAAGGAAAAAAACATCAAGGACTAAAAAGAGAAAAAAATCCTTCTGTTTATCACTAGCTCACTCTCAGACAGACAAATATTTTCTTTCTTTTATGGAAGACAACAGCAGTATATGAAAAAAACTGCCTAAACCCTGAGGGCATTTCTTTGGAATGACAAATAAAAGCTAACTGGCAAAATGAAAAGACAAATTGCCCACAGGCACCCCAACTGTATGAACTGGCTGTCTGAGGGCCCAGAGAAGCTCCTTAGACACTGTGTGCTTGCTACTCTTTCCTGAGGTAACCAGCATGCAAGTATGGCAGAGAAAAAAAAGTATTTTTTAGAAAAGACCAGGTGCTCACAGGAACAACCCCCAGTTGTAGGACAGTAGGATGTCCTACAAAAGAGCCATAGGATGGAGGTAAAACTGGCAAGAAAGCTGTGCTAGGAAATTAGTTATCAGTGGTCAACCATCAAATTAAAATGATGTAATGAGAGGGATTTCCCAGGAGCCTGTCTTGTGTCTGGCTCTCTTCAATATTTTCATTATTTACTTGGATGGTGGAGTATAGATTGTACTTTTTATATTTATATCTGACTCTAACCCAGTAGGAGATGGAAGTGATTTGGAGGACAGGAATCAGACTCTGAATAAACTTTGAGAAACTGGAATTGTCTGAAAAAAAATGGATGAGAAGTTCCACATTCATTTCTGCATTTCAGCTGCTTAAATACAGAGTGGGAAGTGATTGACTAAAGAGCTTTGCAGGATCTGGAGTTGTCACAAGCTGAATGTCAGCCAAAGACATCATGTGGCAGCAAAAAACATCCCAACATGCTGAAATGTGTAAACAGGAGGGTCATCTGTAAGATATACAAAGCAATCCTTCTGTTTTACTTGAGGCTGATAAAACCTCAGCTAAAGCATTGAGTCGATAAAGGGACTGATTTGCACTCAAGTTAAAAAGAGTTTATATGAAGCATGTGCCCTAATCAGAACATACCAAAAGAGTAGTTGGAGGAAATGGAGTGGCCAGAAAAGGAAGACTAAGGGAACTGATCAACAGTTTTCAAAAATGTAAAGACCAGGGCAATAAGGAGGGCAACAGACAATTACAACTCTCTCTATAACATAAATGGTGTATACGTCTTAAAGCAACTTTTATAGACCACTTCTCTGTTTTGCAGTTACTATGGTTCACAAATAGCAAAATGTTGTAAAAAGTAACCGATATATTACTTTTGTATATAAAAATCTGTGTTGCTTATTTCAGGAAAAAACCTTGACTAGAAAAGTAGACATCATTTGTAGGACATTGATAACTTCATCTTCTAGCTATTCATTTTAGACTTGCTTCCTTTATTCTTTCTCACCAACATCTACCATATTAGCCTCTTTCATCACATTACTTTTATCCTTGTATGCCACACACTGTCCTTCCTCCTCCAACCCCTGAAAGATTAATATATGAACAAATTTCTGTCAGTTTTCCATTGCTGTGGACCCAGGCATCATACTCAAATTACTTGAGTTCACTGGCTAGTATTCTCATCAGCCATGAAATATAATTTCCTTCACCATAAGGAATGAGAGAGAAGTCATTTCCCTTTTCTCTAACCCAATTCATTCAACTGAAGTCACCAAAACATGATCTTCTCCTGAACACCGCACTACATCGCTGTGTTTGGATGTTTTTATATTCCTTTGGCATGATAAGTGATAGCATTTTCTTTTTCAGCACTCTTGCAGGACCCAGAGCACATTAATCATTCACAGAAGTACATCTTATAATCCTTATAATTCCTTAATGCCAAGAATTGCAGTTCAATCCCCTGTACAAGCACCTAAGTTTCTGCAACATGGTCTTTTACCCAACTTCATTTCATGAACACTTCAGTTAGTAACTCACATGTGGGGGGGATATAAAGTGGTGGAAATAAGTAGTATTTGTGTTCCACTGGAACTACTTTTCTGTGTGAGAGATGCACAGAGCAATGAAAAGTAAAATGCCTCCCATGTCCTGCCATAGGTTACCATTTCCCTGGTTCTCATGGCACAACAGAGGTGGGCCTTCTTCTTTAAGCTTCTCACAAAAACCTGTCCTTGCCAGTAGGCTGCCAGCATTCACACTGAGGGGCATGGAGGAGAGTTCATGATTCAGCCTCCTCCCTCTGCCCTGCAAACATCAGTATACAGCAGCCATAAGGAAGTGAAAAGCTTGAGGACCATCAGCGAACTTCAGCAGACATTTACTAAGACAAAATATGTCTCAGCACTCCATCTCCTCTAGTTTCCTAAGCATGCCTTGGGCTTTCTGTCTCTGAAGAGATCTTCACAGTACCTGAACATCATTTCTATGAGGTATTCAAAGACTGCTACTGATTCATTGCCTTGTTATAAATGTCTTTATTGGACTATTTCTCCTGGTCTGCCCACTCAAGTGTTCTACAGGAAGACCTATTCTTGAATTAAGGCAATTTAAATAACACCAGTTCATGAAGAAGTCAGTGAAACACTGCAAGAATATCCACTGAAAGATGTCCTTAATTAGCACCCTAGAGACTGGGTGTGGTACAAGTGAAAGGTTAGTAACTGAGCCAGCCTGTGCACAGGTGTTTCTTAAGGCTCCAATGACTCAGTGATGGCCCATGAGGTGGCAGGGGGTACAAATCAAATGCTAGCCCAGCCCACTTCTGCTTGACTTTTGGACCCAGCATCTGGCAACCTCAGGCAGAAATCTGAGTACAAGTGGCTTGTACAAGTGCCTTTACATGCACAGAAATGGGGATAACCAGAAATGCTGTGCAGCCTCCACCTGTGCTGCTGCGTAGCCTCATACCACCGAGCACCCTTGTAATAAAAAAACACCACCTTTTGTGGGTCCACAGGTCTTTTCTTAAAGCCCTCCAATATTGCCAGATAATACTTGTCCAGGCTGAATTCAGCCTTCTGACAATACATCTTGCATGCTCTGGATACAGGGGTATTTTCAAATCAGCATTGCCAAGGGCATGCTATTGGGTACAGCTCCATCAGGAATGCAACACATTTACTGTGAAGGTACAGAAATAAAATTTTAAAATTAAGCCAGTGTAAAATGAGATGGAAATATTTTATAAGAAGGCTACTTTTTTTTAAACTTTAATTTTCATGGAAGACACTAAATGTAGTGTTCTATGAATATAATTCTGTTTTCAAAGCTTGTACATTATCTGAGTTTAGTAATAAATACAAAAATCTTGTAAAAAGTTCAACATCGTTGTTCATTAAGACACCATCCATTTTGTGAAAGTTCAGCTTCATTTTACATTTCTGTACCTTCATATTTATACTTCAAACATGTTTTAACAATATAAAACATACTGTTTTAGACTAAATAGATAATTTTTCACTTTATACTTTTAAAAACGATTGTTCACTGCATTTTAACATGGCTGTATAATAAACACTTTTTGTAGGAAGTTCATCTCACTGGTTCAAATGGAGTGGCACTGTCTGCAAGGTCTCATTTCAGAATTATTGCGCTTTTATCCTTTTTGTCATGCCACAAGTTGTGAAGTCCAAAATATTTACCTTTCTGATTGTCAGTCTTTCCTTCATAGAGATTCTGAGTGAAGACAAAATAGACAACTTGTTTTGTTGAATCAATAGAGGCATATTATCACAGCAAGATTATAATTCAGGTGTACAATACCTGCATTTTACAGCACACAAAACTGAAACTGCCATGTGCTGTGTGTCACAGTAGGTAACTAATATCAACAAAGTACCAGAGTCTTTGTTCAAATACTGTTGTATGGGTCTAACTTCAATCCATAAAAGCAAGGCAATTCAAAATTAAGGTTTAAACTCTATCCACAATCTACTCTCTTCAGGAATTGCATAATGAATGCAGCAGAATTCTCATCTCAGGCCTTTGCAGCTCCATGTTGCCCCACAAATAGTGAGAGAAAGCAAACCTATTGTTACACTTACATGCAGATTCCTATCAATTGCTTTATATCTGGTAAGGATACCATCTACTGGCATTTGTATTTGCTTCAGGCCAAAACCTGAGGCTTTGGAGACATGCTGTGATCATTGCATAAGGTGTTTGGGATGAATGAGTTTAGATAAATTAGTATTTCTCTTTGCTTTTCGGGGCATACTGGAGTTTTGGGTCTGCACAGCCAGGTTTTCGTAGTGGGGGGCTATAGAAGTGGCTGCTGTGAGAAGCTGCCAGAAGCTTCCTTCATGTCCAGCAGAGCCAATGCCAGTCAGCTCTATGGAGGATGTACTGCTGGTCAAGGCTGAGCCCATCAGAGATGGTGGTAACACCTCTGTGATAACATGTTTGAGAAGAAGAAAAAATTTATTGTGCAGCTGTAATTGTGCTCAGAGAAGAGCAGAGTGAGAATATGTGGGAAGAACAGCCCTGCAGACACCAAGAAGAGTGCAGAAGGACGGGCAGGAGGTGCTCCTGGAGCTGAAGTTCCCCTTCAGTCCACAGTGCAGACCATGGTGAGACAGCTCTGCCCCTNTACCTGAACATCATTTCTATGAGGTATTCAAAGACTGCTACTGATTCATTGCCTTGTTATAAATGTCTTTATTGGACTATTTCTCCTGGTCTGCCCACTCAAGTGTTCTACAGGAAGACCTATTCTTGAATTAAGGCAATTTAAATAACACCAGTTCATGAAGAAGTCAGTGAAACACTGCAAGAATATCCACTGAAAGATGTCCTTAATTAGCACCCTAGAGACTGGGTGTGGTACAAGTGAAAGGTTAGTAACTGAGCCAGCCTGTGCACAGGTGTTTCTTAAGGCTCCAATGACTCAGTGATGGCCCATGAGGTGGCAGGGGGTACAAATCAAATGCTAGCCCAGCCCACTTCTGCTTGACTTTTGGACCCAGCATCTGGCAACCTCAGGCAGAAATCTGAGTACAAGTGGCTTGTACAAGTGCCTTTACATGCACAGAAATGGGGATAACCAGAAATGCTGTGCAGCCTCCACCTGTGCTGCTGCGTAGCCTCATACCACCGAGCACCCTTGTAATAAAAAAACACCACCTTTTGTGGGTCCACAGGTCTTTTCTTAAAGCCCTCCAATATTGCCAGATAATACTTGTCCAGGCTGAATTCAGCCTTCTGACAATACATCTTGCATGCTCTGGATACAGGGGTATTTTCAAATCAGCATTGCCAAGGGCATGCTATTGGGTACAGCTCCATCAGGAATGCAACACATTTACTGTGAAGGTACAGAAATAAAATTTTAAAATTAAGCCAGTGTAAAATGAGATGGAAATATTTTATAAGAAGGCTACTTTTTTTTAAACTTTAATTTTCATGGAAGACACTAAATGTAGTGTTCTATGAATATAATTCTGTTTTCAAAGCTTGTACATTATCTGAGTTTAGTAATAAATACAAAAATCTTGTAAAAAGTTCAACATCGTTGTTCATTAAGACACCATCCATTTTGTGAAAGTTCAGCTTCATTTTACATTTCTGTACCTTCATATTTATACTTCAAACATGTTTTAACAATATAAAACATACTGTTTTAGACTAAATAGATAATTTTTCACTTTATACTTTTAAAAACGATTGTTCACTGCATTTTAACATGGCTGTATAATAAACACTTTTTGTAGGAAGTTCATCTCACTGGTTCAAATGGAGTGGCACTGTCTGCAAGGTCTCATTTCAGAATTATTGCGCTTTTATCCTTTTTGTCATGCCACAAGTTGTGAAGTCCAAAATATTTACCTTTCTGATTGTCAGTCTTTCCTTCATAGAGATTCTGAGTGAAGACAAAATAGACAACTTGTTTTGTTGAATCAATAGAGGCATATTATCACAGCAAGATTATAATTCAGGTGTACAATACCTGCATTTTACAGCACACAAAACTGAAACTGCCATGTGCTGTGTGTCACAGTAGGTAACTAATATCAACAAAGTACCAGAGTCTTTGTTCAAATACTGTTGTATGGGTCTAACTTCAATCCATAAAAGCAAGGCAATTCAAAATTAAGGTTTAAACTCTATCCACAATCTACTCTCTTCAGGAATTGCATAATGAATGCAGCAGAATTCTCATCTCAGGCCTTTGCAGCTCCATGTTGCCCCACAAATAGTGAGAGAAAGCAAACCTATTGTTACACTTACATGCAGATTCCTATCAATTGCTTTATATCTGGTAAGGATACCATCTACTGGCATTTGTATTTGCTTCAGGCCAAAACCTGAGGCTTTGGAGACATGCTGTGATCATTGCATAAGGTGTTTGGGATGAATGAGTTTAGATAAATTAGTATTTCTCTTTGCTTTTCGGGGCATACTGGAGTTTTGGGTCTGCACAGCCAGGTTTTCGTAGTGGGGGGCTATAGAAGTGGCTGCTGTGAGAAGCTGCCAGAAGCTTCCTTCATGTCCAGCAGAGCCAATGCCAGTCAGCTCTATGGAGGATGTACTGCTGGTCAAGGCTGAGCCCATCAGAGATGGTGGTAACACCTCTGTGATAACATGTTTGAGAAGAAGAAAAAATTTATTGTGCAGCTGTAATTGTGCTCAGAGAAGAGCAGAGTGAGAATATGTGGGAAGAACAGCCCTGCAGACACCAAGAAGAGTGCAGAAGGACGGGCAGGAGGTGCTCCTGGAGCTGAAGTTCCCCTTCAGTCCACAGTGCAGACCATGGTGAGACAGCTCTGCCCCTGCAGCCCAAGGAACGCCACAGAGATCCACCTACAGCCCAGGGAACACCACAGAGATCCATCTGCAGCCTGTGGAACACCACAGAGATCCATCTTGTTATAAATGAGAGACAAAAGTCTCGATATTCAGTAAAATTTAGATTGCTTTATTTGATATTAGCACAGCAAGCAGCGCGCTTGGGAATGTGAGGGTTCACTGCCCACACCATGCCCCATCGAACCTTGGTTTGCAGCCTCTTCTTATACTATGGTTTCTTGTGTAATCAATAATTTTTGTTTTTTTTGCTGTCATAATTTTGCCAGGTAAGCAGTGGTGGTCGAATAAACATCCTTACACAAATTCACAAAGCCCCTGGGTGATAATCACTCACAGATAACCATCTGGTCCTTGTAGATAACCACCAGTGAAGTTCTGCAAGTCTGCTCCTTGAGATAGGCAGCATTGATGAGACAAAGGCAGGAAGGGCTATTGGGAAGTCTGATTTTGCAAGCTGGTAGCCGATACAACTTATTTGGAAAACATAACATAATATAATATAACGTAACAAGGTGATTTTATCATATAATTTCCTTTATCTAGTGTCCATGCTTCACTTCAGAGCTTAGTATTCTGGTTTATACAAACCCCAATGCTTTTGTGATTAACACAAATCTTTTATCAATTATCACAATCTGCAGCCCAGGGAACACCACAGAGACCCACCTGCAGCCTGTGGAGAAGCCCCATGCCTGAGAGGAGGCTGTGACACCATGGGAGGCCAGGCTGAAGCAGGATCCTGGCAGGGACCTGCAGACCCATGGAGAGAAAAGCCCAAGCTGGAGCAGGTTTCCTTGTAGGATTGGTGGCACTGTGGGGGACCCACGCTGGAGCAGGCTGTGCCTGAAGGACTGCACCCTGCGGAAGGGTGACCCATGCTGCATCAGTTTGTGAATAACCAGTGCCTGTGGGATGGAGTTTGTGAATAACCGTTGTCTGTGGGATGGATTCACATTGGAGAAGTTCATGTAGTACTGTCTCCCATGGGAGGGACTCCATGCTGGAGCAGTAGAAGGACTCCTATCCCTGAACAACATCAGGAATAACTTGTGATGAACTGACAGTAACCTCCTCTTCCCTGTCTGCCTATGCTGCTGGGGGGAGGAGCTAGAGCTGGAACGAGGGAAGGGTGGGGAAAGCTGTTTTGAAGATTTTTAAGGTTTTTAAAGATTTATGTTACTTCTCTTTATCTTCTTCTGATTTTGTTAGCAAAAAATTCAATACATACCCCCAGTCTGAGTCTGTTTTGCCCATGCCAGCATTTGGTGAGTGATCTCTCGTGGCCCTTATCCTTCATTGTATTTTCTCTCCCCCATCCAGTTGCAGAGGGGAGGGACAGAGGAGCTTTGGTGGGTGTCTGGCATCCAGCCAGAGTCAACTCAGTACACAGAGGTAGGAAAACCTCTTCTTCATGAACTTCTTGTGGCAACAGGAGCAAACAGTCTTGTATTGATTTCTGCATCTTTTTGAACTACGATTATCAAGAGACAGGAAAAAGAGGGAATAGAAGTCCACATTGAAACCAAAATAAACTGGCATCAGTGGTTTTCAGTATCAAGAACCTTTCCCTTCAGCCTGTGATTTTAGACAAAAAAGAATACAGTGTCAGAAGAAAAATGGTCTATTTCCAGCTGAAGATACAGAGGACAGTATAACTAATGTCATCATACCTGAGCTAAGAAGTTTGTTCATACAGTAAAGATCAGATTTCAGGCTTGTAAACAAAGGTTGTTTGTGAAAACTGATCAACTTATGCTGATTATGTGTTAGTCCTATGAACAACAATTTTTGCCCCCGATGGATGCATCTGCTACCAGGGCCTTACATCTCCCACTGCTCAAAGTCTGATTTCAGGAAATCAAATTCTGCTCCAGGCTGCCCCACTTCTCAGGAATCTTAATTGTTTGTAACTTTCTTTGTAGTACTGTCAGGACTAGGGTTTTGCAGCTTGTCCACAGATTTTGGAGTCAGCAGAAAGGAGAAAGCTCTGTTTTTCACAGGGTATAGCTGTGTCATGGAAACATGGGATGAGAGCACCCTGGGAACTGCATCCTCCTTTCCAGGGGCATCCTTCCCCAGAGACATCTTTCTACATGCGCTATTTAACTACTTTCTTTTTTTATTTATTTTTTTTTTTAGTGCAGGTTTCAATGATATCAAAGCTCTGATTCACTAGTGGTGGAATGTGAGCCAGGATGAATAATCTGTAGCTGCACAATATGCCATATTGAAAAACTTCATAAGCACCAAAACAGCAATCTCAAGCATTAAGACACTTTGAAATTTTGACACAAAAAAGACCTGACTCTACAGCTTCACACCTCTACATAAACTTCTCCTTCAAGCTATCACTGGAAAAAACAAAGCCATGATGGGAGCTGGGAAATGACAAGATATTACTGCAGAACAAATAAAATCAATGCTAGGACTCTGTACTGCAGAAGTATTCACCCTTTTTTATTGCCTCGAAGAACAAGCCTATTCTTCTAACCCAAGTAGATTAGTAAACAGTACATTCAGCTTTCAGAGACCTTCAGTATGTCTGCAAGGCTTGTGACATAGAATAATGTAGGTAAAAGGAATTACATGGAAATTTTAGTAAAAACAGATACTGAAGTATTGTAGTTGCTTACTTTCTCTCTGCTGTGAGGAAGATCAGAGAAGTCTTTTGTGCCACTTTTAGTTTGAACCTATTTTGTTGCCAAATATGGGAAAAGATTAGTTTGCTGCTCATTGTGCTATTGGTTTTGTGATTCTATGAAAACCCCCTAAAAGTCTGCATGCAAAACCAATGAGGTAGAACATGTTTGACAAGCTTAGTTCCAACTTGACCAATGTAGCAGGAAAAGGCTTTAAAATCATTGCCTCTCTTCAATAACAATAGTACATACAAGTGTTTACAAGAGGATTAAAGGCTGCTTTAGCAATTTGTGTTAAAGATTCCTGTGTCAGACAAGTTTTATCACAAAACCTGTTGGAGCACTATGCAGCTGATCAGATGCAAACAGAAGCAAGTTATGCCACTGACTTTATTTTACCTGCTTTAAAAGGATGCTCCATGTATCTGCAAATACACACCATGTGTACAATAAGCCATACCTATTGACAGCCTGCCCAATTACAACAACAGCAAAAAAAGCTCCACAAGAAACGACCCCTAGCACCTGGTAATTAAAATTGCTAATCACCAGCAATTATCTGGCACAGCTTTATAGCCAGGCAAAACAGTTTGACCCTTCGCCCATGGAAAGAAGAATGTTTGCTGTCTATTGATAAGTGCTTAGGCAAAGCTGTGGTTGGCTCACATCCATTAAGTGGCGCCTAATAGGAAGTCAACAAAAGAGCTCTGACATCTGTAGTGGGCACTTCTACCAGGCCAGGTTTGGGAGCACAGGTGTCCAGTGGGCTCCTGCCAAGGACCAGTGTACAGGACATGGGGGCTTTTTCTTGAAAAGAAAACTTGAGCTGCCAATGTTTCCTGATTGGCTCCTCCACAACCAAAGAGTACATGCAGTATGTTTCCAGGACAAAGATTAAAATAATTACTCTTGTCAGGAGTGGTGGCTTGTTTTCAAACTGTCTACATGCATTCAAACACAAAGAGGTAAGAAGTCCAGGAGGCTCAGTAATTTAGGTAAAGATTGTTCTTTGGTCTATTTCTGTTCTTATTAAGTATTGAGTTAAATATATATAAAAATGTCCCTCTAGTGTGCTCTTTAAGTCTGATAAAGAGTTTGAGACAATAAGGTTTTCTTTTTTCTATATGACGCTATTATGCTCAAAGCTATAAAATACCCTTCCATTGTTATAGCTCCAGGAAGATGCTGCTAGAGATTATTTGAACTACAATAAACAGCTCCATTAAAGCTTCTGATCTCACCAATGACTCTTCTAAGGTACTAGATAAAAAGATCAGGTTTGGTGTTAGTTGGGTTTTTTGTTTTTGAGAAAGAGAGAAAGAAAAAAAGAGAGAGAAAGTCTGGCAAAAATATTGCAAGCTTCTAATAATGAAACGACCTACAAAACCTGAAGGACAAAGCATCCCTTAATCGCTTAGGAATGCAAATTGCTCCAAGAACAGGCATCAGTAGAGATTACAGAGCCAGGAGCTGCTGAAATCCAGAACCAAACCTCTGTAGCCTCATTCCTTCATGAGGCTTTGGGGGAATCTTGGCAAGTTGGAGTTTCAGTGCAAAAGGAAATTTACAGACACAAGCAATTTGGGGGTATTCTGACTTAGTGCATACCATGCCTTTTCCTGCATAAGATGTCAGAGCCCCTGCATGTACATCTTTGTATTGTGACATGTAAAATCTGAACTGTTTTATAAATGTGAAGCAACATTGCTGACATGATACTTGGCAGTATCTGCTAATCCAAAATAATTAATGAAGTAATTCAAAGTGTTCTCTCCCTTCCTAATTCTTTCTTAAACCCACCTCTCAAGCTGCTCCAACTTACTGGGTTTGAAGATAACTTAATTTTCTCATTACCGTGACATGAATAATGCAGCCACAACTTGCATCTCGGCACTTGTTTGCTTTGGCAAAATCTGCATCCTGAGTGGATACCTCTTGTCTGCAAAGGGCATCTCATAGAATGTGGTGTAGCTCCTCTTTAGCCCATACACAGAAGTTGCTTTTCTAGAGAAGAAGCAATGTTACAATGGGCTCATATATTTCACTCCAACACAGACTTAAAATACAGGTAGTTTACATCCCAGCCTAGGAGCCTGGAAACACTTTTTACCTCTCCAATTCAATTGTAGCCCAGGAGTTCTCAAAGAGTCTGTACTCTTTACCAAAGCCAGTTGAAATAATTTGAATAAAATTTCAGATTAATTCAAAAATAGATAAAAAATCACCAGCCTGTTTCTGTATTCCACATAGATTTCTGCCTTCATAGAAAATAAAATCTTCTGCTTTAATTTTGCACATGCATGGATTATTTTCCATTAGATTCCAATTCTTGATCATTGGTATTACCGTGAGATTGTTCTCTTCTTCAGTTTGTAAGCTCCCACCACTGTGAAAGAGCAGGATTTCTCTGTGGCAAATCTTTAGTGAAGTCAGAAATGAATGAAGTCACTGGAGATACACCTACTTACAAGCTTGGGTTGTAAAGTGCAAAGCAAGATCATAAATTCTGGCATTGCTTGACATTCAGATTCTTCTGCCCGCAAGTCTAATTCAGTAATGATCCATAGCAGAAGAGCATGCTACCAGATGTGTGCAGTCTATCCATCACAGAGTAAATTACACTGAATGACTCTTCTATGGGTAAGCTGAGATAATGAAAAGTAGGAGGGAGAAGAGGAGAAGTCGATTTTCTGATGCTCTTTGGCATTTGGAGTCCATGAAATATTAGTGGATTTCAGAATGTTCTATTCAAATTGGGACATCATGGTCACCTAGGTTACGAAAACATACTTGTCTGCCAACATTTATGCTGTAGAGTGATTTTGAATACCATTGTCCAAAACACAATCTAATGGAATGGCCAGTGGGGATAAGACATTCAGTTGCTTTTTGTTCCACTTTTGAGGGGCTGAGTCTTTAGGGGTAGTAGTAGCATAATCAAAGGAATACAGGGAACAGCAAATGAATCCCATCTTTAAAAACTGTGAGCTCAAAACAAACTAGACAGTGGAGGTGGGGAGGTAATATGCAGCTTCTGTTACTGGTGATTCAATTTCTATTTAATGTATAACATGCTTAGTGCAGAATCGATGCACAAAGTTCACCAAATCACTGCTTCTCAATGGTTTTCTCCTTTCTCTGTGTGTAATTCCTAAACAAAACCAACTTGTCCATTTCTGCTTCAGGTGAAAGCCTGTCTGTGCCTCACAGGTCAATGAACCCATTCTGGGCTTCCTTGGAAGAGAACCTCAGAGTCAAGAGTCTTCCACTGAAAGTGTCTTGCTAGAAACTGCTGAACAATTAAACCTGGGGAATCCCTCTTGAAGTGCCTGTTGACCTCTTCTGTCCTGGGGAGGATGAAGAAATGAAGGAGGTGGATTTCAAACCATTTAACTGCTGCACTCCACACAGCAGTACTGTTGAGCTGTGCTAGTGTAGACACAGCCCTGGGAAGTGCTTTGTCCCAGGATGGCACATCTCAGCTGTCATACCTTCTAGTGGTTTCCCTGTCAGCCCCAAGGATACACCCAGGAAGAGGAAATACTCCACTCCAGAAATCAGTAAGGCAAGTAAGGCAATGCCTATCTCACCACACTTCACTCAAGATTCACATAGGGTAATAAACACTCCTGTACTGCCTGTGCTTCATGGAAAAACAGGCAAAAGCTGACCAAGAAATCAAATCTCTCTTCCCCCAGGGTATACATATTCCTGCAGATTCATTCTTCAGCGCCAGCTCTGTCTTGCTCAGATTAAAACTTAGAGAGTTTGCTCATACCTTCATCTTAAGCTTGGTAAAGCTTTTGATGGGCAACAATGATGTTCCTCCTGGACTGGACAAACAACTGCTAAGCAGGACAATGTTGCCATGGTGGCCCAAACTGTTTCAACATCTCCCCTCAAGAAGCAGGACAAGTGGAATCACAAAATAAAGAGAAAGGTGAAAAAACAGATATACATCTTATACCTGGGATGATGATTTGCCCTTCTACATCTTGGTTTCCTCATTGACTGTCAGATATTGGATCTCTGGCATACTGTGCATTTTTCTGAGACACTGCCCTGGCAATACCCTACAATTCCCATGGCACAATTGTAGAATGTTCTTAAAAACATGTATCTTTACCTTTCTCACATACATTTTAGTGACTGGAAACCATGGGTTTGTTACCAGCTGCTTTAGTTGCTTGTGGTTACTGAATGCATGTTGTGCAACTCTTTCTACTTGACGTGCTCCAGAACCTTCCCTTGACTTGTTCTCTTGTCCTCTTGACTTGTTTTACCTTTGTTATTTGAAGAGACAGAGAGAAAGTGAATGCAAAGCCCCCTTGTTACCTAGTGCTCCTGAGTGCACAGAGTGGCTCCCACCAGACTGAAGCAGATATGGCTGATGTGGTAGGAGTTGGACACCAAGATGATTTGGGGGCCCTAATTAAACAGGAAGAGTGAATCAACATCAAAAGCTTCAGTAATGCTGGAATTAGGCTGACCTAGGTTTGGCCAGGTATCTGACACAGCTTCTGCAAGTCAGAATCCCATGCCAGCTGAAGCAGGGATTTGGGGCAGAAGGGGAACCTGAACTGTAACCTGTATGTATCTGTACCTTCCCACCCATGGAAAAGTCTCCAGGGCATAAAAAGGTGTCTGAGCCAGTCAGGTCACAAGGACAGTGCTTCTGTGGAGGACAGCAGCCACCATGGTTGCTGCCTCTCAAGAACTCCATCTCTGTCAAGAGGGGTTTGTTAGACACGTCAGGATGAGACAGCCCTCAGTACACAGGGATCTCACATCTTTCTGTGCCTGTTTGCCAAAATCTTCCAGTTCACAGGGGTTCAAATCCCTATGGCTTCTTCCTAGTCCATGAGGAAATGGAACAAGAACCTCATAGAAGATGGAGGTTAACCAGAGGTGGTTAGAAGTGTAGATATTGGACTGATTTGTCTCTCCAGCTCTCTAAATCTGAAGAGAAGCCAAACGAGACTTTTCAGACCAGTAGTACAAATACAAAAATCTATCACCCGTGTCCCAGGCTCAGCTGCAATATTTTCCCAGCACTCTGTCAGGAGGTGGAAAAGGGCTCCACTGAACAAGCTTAGCACCTTGTTTCTGTTCAATACAAACTAAATCCCTGGCCAAGAAATTACTTTTAAGCTGAATATGCTCCATTTCAAAGTTTAGGACAGGGAGATCTTATGTCAGTGGATGATGATGCAAAAAAAATTTCTTTAGAGAGCTTAAATGGAACATTGTTACTGAGACATGGAGACTTTACTGAGGAATGCTGTGAAGGAAACAGCTCCAGTGAACAGTGAAAAAGACTGCAGGACATGCTAAAAAAAAAAATACAAGTGTTGAAATAAGTTAAAAATAAAAATAAATTAAAAATAGGATGTGGAATGGGAAAGACAGCCAAGAAAAAATGTTAATAAAAGGTATTGGATGAAAGCCCAGAATAGAAGTACAACAAATACAAACAACAAGCAAATGTACACATAACAGGGTGAAAATTAGAGTCTGTCTTCCCCTTGCATGCAGAACTGAGTAAATAGAGCTACAGGCAATTTTGAAGAACGGCAGCTCTGAAGCATTCAAAGTATAAACATTTCTGTCAGGTCAGCAGCCAGAGAGAGAGAGCCTGAAGTGAATCTGTGAAGTAGCCAGAAGGGAGGTGATGTACAAAATGGTACAATTAAAATACTCCCTGTGCATCTTTTGAGGATCTCTCAACACAGTGGTGTAATGAAGGTCTCAGAACTAGTTGTCTGTCATACTTGCTATGAAAATTCCCCCTTCCTAAATAGTTGTAAAGCATAAAAGGACCTTTAACCAAGATCAGCAAAAAAATTATGAAAGCAAGTTTCAGGTGCTCTTTTTATTTCATGGAGACAAATAATTAAGTTACTAGTTACACGACGAAATTTCTTCTTTTCTGTCCACTGAATATTTGTAGTACTTCAGATTTATATGTAAATTTCAAGCAACAAACATTGAATATTATTGTTTATGTTTACCCTAAATAATTTGTGACATCTTTCATATCCAATAGCCAGAGTTTGAATTGTGAGTTTTAGTTTGAGCTTGGTCATAATGCTATATTTCCAGGAAACATATATAATGTTTCCTGGCTTGATGAGCACCACTTCTGCAACTGAGAGAGATTTAACAAGCTTCTGTAAATAGGCTGTATTTATATAGGATTGAAAGATTTACATAATTGCAATCCTTGTTTTCCCAGCCTAAGCATGGCTTTTGCTATGCTTTAGAATATGACTATATCTTATGTTTAAGAATAAGATGATATAGTCAAATGCAAAATGCTAGTTTTAAAATCAGTTTTCTTACGCAGAAATAAATATGTATATACTGGTTCAGACCAACTTGCAGAGGATATTTTATTTTTTTATTTCTTCCTGTCAGAGTTCAGGCTGGGATTTGGAAAGCTGATTCCCTAGCAGGCCCAACAACATTTCTCTCGCTTTATAAGAAGTTCTACTTTCAGGGCAAATACATGAACAAAAATAATTAAGAATTAAAAGAATTAATTTCTTATCCTCAAGTATTAAGATAGGCATGCTTAGGATTCTTTAAAAAGCAATCTCGTTAAGTACTTTAGGACACTTAATTTTAAGTAAGCATATGTACAGAGATAAATGCTCATATGTGATTGGAGATGGAATAACTTCAAGTGAAGACAGGTTCTTTTTTCACAGCATAAAATNTTATGTATTTATTTATTTAAATATATTTTTATATTTAAATAAAGATTTTAAAAATGGTAAGTGACACTGTTAAAAAGTTTCCTGGTTCCCAACTTCCTCCACATATCTCAAATCAGAGAAGCAAAATCTGAGACACATAAGATGAATCGCCACTTTTGATAGACCAGGCCCATGACAGAAAAAAGTAATGAAGTTCTTCCTATCTTGTTCTGATCCACACACAATCTCATGGGACAAAAAGAACCCCTCCTTATTCCCGGATCATGTCTCGTGACAAACTGAATACCTGCTCAAAACCATAAAAATGTTTTCTTATGGTGAAGATTTATATAAAAATGTTGAAAGGGATCACAAAAGCCTTTTCTAACATCATTCTCAGGGAAGCCTTGACTCTCTACAAGTATTAAGGCACTGGCAGAGTGCAAGAAAAAAAATTTTATCCCAAGTCACAGAAACTTGGCAGAATTATGGACAGAAGAAAACAATAGCATATAATGGAAAGAATTAGGCAATCATAAGAGGTAATGCTGACATCTCAACATCATTAAGTGAAATCTGCTCCAGAAGTTGAGCCAGTCTCCTTTCCTAACCACCACTTTCCTTTTGTGTGAAGTTTGTGTGAAAAGTAAAGGGTTTGGACATGTTTTTAATCCAACCAAATCCCAAATTCCCTTTCTTTCTAATCGAGACAAACAACAGCCCCAAATCCTCCTGACTCAGTATTAAGCCACTGACCAGCTGGTCTTTCCTTGCAGGATCAAAGCAAACAAAGTCTCAAATGTCCTTTCTGTTCCTCAAGCTGCGCAGAGAACCTCCTGCTTCCTTTTCTTCTGGCTTCAAGAACAGAAGTTCCAACCATCTTTTCCAAGGGTTTGTTGACAGGTGTCTCAGGAAAGTTCTTCTCAGCAGATCTTCCATCCTCCATCAAGAAGCCAAATAAACCCTGGTGCTGGCTACAGGAATGTTCCCATTAAATAAGTTTTTGTACTGACCTGATAACAATTTTGGGTGGAGTGAACTCTGTGTTTTGAAAAGACAAATTAATGTAGTGAAGCTTTGACCATCCAACAAGCAGATTGTTATCTTCCACTTTACACAAGGCAGCCCAAGTGCATTTTAAAGCAGGCAGAAGTATTTTGTGGGGCTGCACAATGGGAAGCTCAAGTTGGGTGTGCAGTGAATCTTCAAGCACAGCTGTAAGTTTCAAGTACATGGCATTTGTAACAAGGACATATGTGAGATATATATATATGTATATATATATATATGTGTGTGTATATATGTACATAAATGTATACATATATCAATATATGCTATTGAACATGTATATGTAAAATTATCTTCATGTTATAANGCAGAAATAAATATGTATATACTGGTTCAGACCAACTTGCAGAGGATATTTTATTTTTTTATTTCTTCCTGTCAGAGTTCAGGCTGGGATTTGGAAAGCTGATTCCCTAGCAGGCCCAACAACATTTCTCTCGCTTTATAAGAAGTTCTACTTTCAGGGCAAATACATGAACAAAAATAATTAAGAATTAAAAGAATTAATTTCTTATCCTCAAGTATTAAGATAGGCATGCTTAGGATTCTTTAAAAAGCAATCTCGTTAAGTACTTTAGGACACTTAATTTTAAGTAAGCATATGTACAGAGATAAATGCTCATATGTGATTGGAGATGGAATAACTTCAAGTGAAGACAGGTTCTTTTTTCACAGCATAAAATACATACATATAAAAATAAAATAAAAATGGCTAAAGAAAAAAGCTAAATAGGTAGGTCAATTCCTACATCAAAAATGGAATTAAAATATTGCAGCAGAGAAGGAAATATTGAGCAGGATGCAGGAATATTTTGGAAAAGTTTACTTTTACCTTAAATTAATATTTTTACATTTAAATAATTTATTTAAATATATTTTTATATTTAAATAAAGATTTTAAAAATGGTAAGTGACACTGTTAAAAAGTTTCCTGGTTCCCAACTTCCTCCACATATCTCAAATCAGAGAAGCAAAATCTGAGACACATAAGATGAATCGCCACTTTTGATAGACCAGGCCCATGACAGAAAAAAGTAATGAAGTTCTTCCTATCTTGTTCTGATCCACACACAATCTCATGGGACAAAAAGAACCCCTCCTTATTCCCGGATCATGTCTCGTGACAAACTGAATACCTGCTCAAAACCATAAAAATGTTTTCTTATGGTGAAGATTTATATAAAAATGTTGAAAGGGATCACAAAAGCCTTTTCTAACATCATTCTCAGGGAAGCCTTGACTCTCTACAAGTATTAAGGCACTGGCAGAGTGCAAGAAAAAAAATTTTATCCCAAGTCACAGAAACTTGGCAGAATTATGGACAGAAGAAAACAATAGCATATAATGGAAAGAATTAGGCAATCATAAGAGGTAATGCTGACATCTCAACATCATTAAGTGAAATCTGCTCCAGAAGTTGAGCCAGTCTCCTTTCCTAACCACCACTTTCCTTTTGTGTGAAGTTTGTGTGAAAAGTAAAGGGTTTGGACATGTTTTTAATCCAACCAAATCCCAAATTCCCTTTCTTTCTAATCGAGACAAACAACAGCCCCAAATCCTCCTGACTCAGTATTAAGCCACTGACCAGCTGGTCTTTCCTTGCAGGATCAAAGCAAACAAAGTCTCAAATGTCCTTTCTGTTCCTCAAGCTGCGCAGAGAACCTCCTGCTTCCTTTTCTTCTGGCTTCAAGAACAGAAGTTCCAACCATCTTTTCCAAGGGTTTGTTGACAGGTGTCTCAGGAAAGTTCTTCTCAGCAGATCTTCCATCCTCCATCAAGAAGCCAAATAAACCCTGGTGCTGGCTACAGGAATGTTCCCATTAAATAAGTTTTTGTACTGACCTGATAACAATTTTGGGTGGAGTGAACTCTGTGTTTTGAAAAGACAAATTAATGTAGTGAAGCTTTGACCATCCAACAAGCAGATTGTTATCTTCCACTTTACACAAGGCAGCCCAAGTGCATTTTAAAGCAGGCAGAAGTATTTTGTGGGGCTGCACAATGGGAAGCTCAAGTTGGGTGTGCAGTGAATCTTCAAGCACAGCTGTAAGTTTCAAGTACATGGCATTTGTAACAAGGACATATGTGAGATATATATATATGTATATATATATATATGTGTGTGTATATATGTACATAATATTTCTGGGGTTTGGGATCAACTGATGAGATGGACAAGATGGACAATGCCCCTGTGCCTTTCAAAGAATATTTTGGTGAAAGAAGTGAAGTTCAGACATTACAGAGAGGCTTAAAGAATTTTCCTAACAGGTTTTCCAGCAGTTTGTTTGTAATGTAATGTTTGTAATTTTGTTATTGATAGTGAAGTCAAGACTGCAGTAACAGAGTGTTTTAGCAGAACTCTTAAGATCCAAGATGTGGAGGTATTTTAGCGCCTTTACCACTCTGTTAGCCACATTTATGATTTGTTCTAATGGCAGCTTTCAGAGTACCCATGTGTATCCATCCTGCTGGTGTAAACCCCTCAGCTCGCTGAGGATTTAGCAAACAGTGTATGGGGGATTAAAGGAAAAATACCTCTTTTTAAAAAAGAGACCATGTGTGGGTGTCCAAAACCAAAAGGACTCTTGAGAAACATTGAGAACAGACATTAACTACTTAAATTTTCATACTACTTCAAGTTATTAGCCAGGTTCAGAAGAAAAGATGGTAGGATAAAAAGGTTGTTGACCTTTTTACCCAAAGAATTACAGAAAATTCATACCAAACATAGCATATTCCACATGACTGGAAAAAAATGAGGTGTGGAAGGAAAAGATTGTTGGTAAAATGGTTGTCATGGCCTACTCTAGTCAAAAGCTTCTGGAAGTGGTTTAAGTCTATGTCATTTAGATATTAGGCACTGCTGGAAGAAAATAAAAGCAATAAAAGTCTTAACATGCTCCTCTCCAGAAACATCGTGGTTAGACTTTTCCTATAAAACATCAATTTAGGTTTTAAAGGTGGGTAATTAAATGTTTACAAATACACTGTCCTTATACCTAGAGTGGCAGCAACAGTGAGAGTCCCTTTCAAACTGTACTTACGAGTAAGAACAGAATGTATTTGGTTTGACTTTTCAGAGTGAAATGAAGAAAGTTGTGCCAATTCAGTCTGAATATCCAAGGCTCCACAATCAGACAAATCATAGAAAAAAAAATTCTGATAAGACTAACATATTTTATACCAGTTTGAAAAAGCCAGTATCTTAAGTTGCTCCCAATTAAAAATATTTAGAAACTACTCTTTACCACAATTATCTCCAGAGGGTTAAATTTCTCATATGATTGCATGGATGTGTCAGGACACAAGACTTTGGAGACTTTCTCTGTAATTCTGCAGCCCCCACCTCAAAAGGACAGCCTGTTTGCACTCACTGCATGTGGAAGTACTTAGGCCATAGTGAGTAAAAATATAATTACATTTGAAATCAAATCAGACCAAATAAGATGCACCTCACTTTGTTTCATAAAAAATTGAGAACCCATCACTCTTCTCCTTTTTGAAAAGGTGAGAGGCAGTTGTTCCATCCTTTCACTCACCCAGGACGTGAACTATGTGCTTGAATTTCCTTCTTGGCAGTGAGAAAGCAAATCTATGTGTGACAGAAGAGCTGCAAACAAGTGTCTCTCTGTATCTAATCCAGGTCACTAGCCTATCCTGTATTCTGATGGCTAGAAAGGTATTTTCACCCATGTTCCAAGGACTGTGACAGTATATTAAACAGCTAAAGAGCAAAATATAATTCCAGATTCATCTGCTAAATTTACTGAATGATGAAGTACAGGAGACAGACAGCAAAAATCTTCTCTTTGCCTGATCTTCATGGAGTCAGAAGTCTGATGCTTACTGACACTTCATTCTGACAGAGTGTAATTCTTTGGGGGTTATAGGGAGGGGGTTTTTTGTTGCTGTTCTGAGCTTTTTCTCTTTTCATTCTGACAATTTGTGTCCAGGAAACAAGACCAGAAATGGTATCAGGAGGAAAGGAATAGAAATCAAGTATTTAGAAGTGATTTGTAATGATGAAATTTCCCATATGAACTCTAAAAGGCTGTGAAAAGGCCTGGTCATTCTTTGCATCTTGTCTAGTTCTGCATTAGATCCTTCTAAGGACAACAGAAATGACTGTTGCTGGTTGTGGCTACTGAGGATGTGGTCCACCATAACTACCACCAGTTTCAGTGGTGGTGTTAATCAGATTATAGCACACTGATAACCATTCTTTAGCTTCTCCAGGCAGCTCGTACTTCAAAGCAGCAAAAACTTCTGGCCAGATAACTGTAGGAAGAATTCCTGTTTTGCCTATTTTTTTGGTCCAATATGGTCTTAGGATCCGTTAATAGCTATCATCATGTGTACATGTATTACTGTAGGCTGCCCACTTGTTCACTGTGACCCTACCAGAGAGTTTTGGTAGAAGAATCAGGCCCTTGGCATCCATGCCTGAGGAAGCCAAACCACCCTGCCCTTCCACTGACTGTATCCACTGGATGCAGCTGACTTCAAGGGCTCCTACCTGCACATATCTAAGTACAAGTATCCTGTTCCAGGGCTGAGCTCCACCCAGTCAGTCCAGGAGAATACAGTAGACATGAGAAGCAGATGAGGAGAGAGTGAAGGTTTGTGCACCATCTGAGATGGTGGTTTCAATACACTGGCAGCCTAACCATGTTCAGAATCTTTGGAGATATAACAGAAGAACCCCCCAAAAATCTGACGAGATAAACTGTAAATTTTTAGGAGAAGCTTTCTGCTAAAGTAGAGAGAGCTGGAAGAAGCTTATTTGAATATTATGTGAGTAATGAAGGTAGGAGTTTTCCTAGAAGTGCTAAGTGAGGTGGTATTTCCTGCCATAGAGGAACTACCTACCTGTAGACCTGCAAATCAGAATAGGGACAGCATTCCATATTCAAGAGTTTCAAAGGGCCAGGTTTTCAGCAGACTACATGCTAGTCTTTGGGATCCTTGTTTTCTATGGCAAGGAAACAGCAAATCTCTTGGTACAAAGACAGGATGTGAGGTTGAGGATGGGAATGACATGCAGAGAGATACTGAGAGATGGTTCCCATAGTGCTCTGGAGGCCTCTGGAGGAAATACAGGAAAGGTCATTAGAGAATCACAGCTGGTTACCTGCCCTGGATCCCCTTGGAAGTACAATGCATGCAGCTGGGACCACTATGGGGTTTCTTCAGATCACACCCCAGAAAACTACAAGTGGGGCCACAAATCACCTGTGGGAATTCCAGATGTTTCAAGAGACTATGGGGTGCACACTGAACCCTGTGATCGCTATCCTAGAAAGAGCAGAGCCCTGTGGTGCCAGGCAACAGGAGAAGAGGCAACAGGAAGAAACTGATGCACAGGAAGTTCCACCTGCATTTGAGGAAGAACTTTACTGTGCAGATGACTGAACACTGGAGAAACTCAAGAACCATCAGGGGACTTTGTTTAAGCAAGGAGGTTGGACCAGATGACACACTGTCCCTCCAACCTAACATACCCTGTGATTTTGTGACTCTGTGAGGTGCAGGTTGGCATTTCCCAGATAACACTGTTCAGACTGCTCCCCGCACCATCACTAAAGATTGGATTGTGTATTCCTTGCCTTTCTAAAGATCATCTTGAAATCATTCCAGTTCAAGCCTGTAACACTGTGGGTGTCAAACCACACTGAGTAACCTCCGGGTGGGACTTTTGAGACTCTTCCGTATCTATGTAGTCATGGACAAACATGCTCCATCACAGATCACCTCATATGCGGGATCAGTAACCTGGAGTGATCCCCATTCCCAGTGCCAGACATGGGAGCTGCAGCTCATCCCGTGTCTGAGGAGAGGCTAGCACAGAGCAGGGGCACAAAACACGCTGCTGATGCTCAGAATACTGCCATGCTTCCATGAGCTGCTCTTGGCAGACGGGAAGGGAGCAGTGCACAGCTGCTGTGGGGTCGCTCAGAGGAAGGTACGAGCTGGGTGTTGTGGGGCTGATGAGCTGTTGCCAAAGCTCCCCTGGGAAGTGCTGCACTTGTCATTCACACAGGGACTACGTCACACACCTGTGTTCACAGGCAGGGCTGGAGCAGCAATAAGGACACCATGCGTGCCAAGAACAGCCTGAGGAGGACTGACCTGAAATTTTGGTGCAGAGAACAGCAGTGCTCTCACCAGTTTTAAGAGAGCCCTTAGCTGCTTAAGTGAGGGTGACAACACCTTGCAAGATGGCTCAGTGCAGAGCCAGCAGTAAGGAGACCTACTCTGCATTCACACCAGTTTCAGGGACACAGGTTTATTTTAGCCTGGTGCATAATCCTGAGGTGCAGTCCCTTGTTTTACTCACCAGTTGTTCACTGCCAGGCATTTCATGGTAATTTGTACACAGAGTAGCAATCTCTTGAAGATCCTTTGTCACAGGTAAATCAGGTTATTACTGTGACACGTTAACATAACAGCTTATAAATTCCATCTGTTTATATTTGCTACATCAAACCGTTGTACAGTAATATAGAAAAGAAATGGTTTTAAGATTAAACATGTAAAAATATTGTATTGCCTATTATTCCACAGGTTTTTTTTGTTTCCCATACTTGCATGTTTATACAATGCCCCAGGTAAATGCTGCCCCATATATTTTTTTTTAAATCAGTGTCATATTATCAGGGCATGCAATATAATAAACAGATCTGTTAAAGCACCAGTGATGTCTCTATTGGCAGGCTTATAAAAGAGCTCGGTGACCTTGGTTAATTAGCCATGTAATAAACCAGAACTGAAAGAGCCTATTCCCACAAACCACAGCACAGCACCCCTCCACCCCCCGCCTGCCAGAGGAGCTCTGAATGGGAAGTCAGCAGACGCTATGCAAAGTGCAGCCACTTAGCCTTAGAGCCCTTTGGAATCTATGCAAAGATTCACAAAGACATTTTCTTCCAGCCACTGATTTAAGAAACAATCTTTAAAAAAAAAAAAAAAAAGTTTTCTGAATACTTATTTTATTTGCTAGCGTGCTTAAGTTGTGTTTAGATAAATGTGTATCTTGTTGAAAACTCACAACACTTGTGTTGAAAAACAGCTTAAAACTCCTCCATTTCAGACACGTTTTCTATGAATTCTCTGATTTGTTTTGATGTTTATTTCAGATATTCCTAATAGAAAAAAAATCCAATCCCTCTGGTAATGAATAGGTATTGAATTGAATATATTGAATTTTTTAATGGAATTTATTTTGTATATATACAGTGCAGCCCTCTTAAATTGTAACTCATATTCAATAAATTATTTGAAAAACAGTGTTACATGAATTTCTGTTAATCACCTGATTTCACTAAAAAGCCCACCTAAAAATTTAGACCTGTACTATGAAAATAAAATTGTTGACATTTTATCTGAGGCCAGGCAGTAAAATGGATAAAAATTTTTAGCAGATTCTTTGACTTTATCAGACTCTTAAGAAATAAAATCTTTTATATAAGTACAAGCAAGAATCACAGTTTTAAAATTCACCCAGATGTTAGTTCATAACAAGCATAACCACAATCAACCACACAGCCACAGAGTGAGGCTTTTCTTCTGCAAGTGCAAGTGTAACAGCTTTTCTGATTGCTGCAGGAGTTGCCTCTTTTTGAAGTACACGTATGTGAAGTCCATGACTGCTATCCTTTCATGACACATCCCCTGAGTTCTGGCACAGCACAGAAACAAAGAAAAAAAACCCAAATCCCTAACAGAAGCTAACATTGTTTTTCAGCTGTCACTTCCATACAGGATAGTGATTTTCAATTCTTAAAAAAAAAACAAAATAACCAAAATCAGCAGCAGCTATTTCTTTAAATAAACTTTTTTTTTCCCTCCAGCATGCCTTTTATTTTCCCAGTGGACTTGAAACTTATGGTGTTCCTATGTAGTGAAACTAATGAATATCACTGGTTTTAAATCCTATACAGCTGTTCATCCATTCAGGATTGTTTTAGCTGCAGTCATTTCTTTCAGTACTGCAGATCACAGTCAATTAACATGAACAGAGAGTTTCACTGGGTTTGCCAAACAGTCTCCATTATTCTGGGGAAGTTTCAGAATATCAAGCACAACAACATCTTCAACAAATCTGAGATTACAGCTGCTTGAAAGCAGAGTATCCAAGAGGAAACCTTTTTCCTTGATATTCTCTTCTGTTGGATCCCAGAGTGAAGTGGGAGATATATTTTAGACAAAATATATTAGTTAACTCACTCTCTGTGTTTTCTAATGTGATCCAAGAGATGTCTGGAATGTATCTGAAGGCTCAGGAAGCTACATAACTGCATGGCTCAGCAGCTCATTGGACAGACAATGTGTGTGTGTTTGTTCGCATTCATAAAATTGAAATTTTTATCCACGTGCTATAAATGCAAATGTTAGTACTCATATGGTACTGTGACTTCCAATAAGACTGTGCATAAACAGTTCAGGATCAGACACTGCAGCTGAATTTTCCAGTCAGTGTCCACCTTCAAGGGTGACCACAGGCATACCAAAAAAGCTTAACTGAATAGGGAAAGGGGTAAATGCATGCAGATAAAAGGACCCATTATAATTCAACGTGAAGTTGCAGAAAATAACAGCAAGCAGACAAAGAGGAAGAGGGAACTGTGAGTTAGTCACTCTCAGATCTGGACATGATATACGCTTCTGCAAGACAAACCAACGGGACCCTTCTCCCAGAAACAAAGCTGGACACAGGTTTACGAGTTGGTAGAACTGGAACTTTCACAATTTAAAACTGTTATGCAACATAAGGTACAGTTTGTTGTTGGTGTGGCAGTCCCACTGAGAAGGCTCAGTAGATATTGAAAATGCAGATGTGTACTGTAATCTCCTCTGGCAGCCTCTGGCCCCACCACATCTCACATGCCAGTGCAACCAGACTAAGGGCTGAGGACAGGAGTGGTACATCCTCAGACTGATCTGGGGCACAGGGACCTGGGCTGGAGGTGTCCCAGATCAGTACAGTGGCATGGACGGGGAAATCCCAAGGGCAGCACTCCAGAAGTCGACTCACTTCCCACAGACAATTGCCACTGCTGCACAATCACATACCCAGGAGTGCACTTTCCTGACTGCCAAAAGCGTGTGCTCCAGAAGAGAAAAGTTTGGAAATACCGGCTGCTGCTGCTCTCTGATTTCCAGCTGCTTGAGGCCCGCAGTAGCTAAGGCTGGAGGAGGATGCCCTCCTCTGGCTACGAGCGTTCTCTTTTTCATCAAGCCTTGGAGGCTGAAGAGAAATCACTTTGAACACTGAGGCGGGGAGCTGGAGGCAATTACTTGTGATTGATAGCACTAAATATGAAACCGCATGTACCTCATCCATGAAGCATGGAATCAGCAGCATATTGTTAGTGGGGGAGATGAATGGGGCTTGAGATAACCTTGGCAAATTAGGCATATGTTAGCATTAAGCTTTGTCAGTAAGCAGGCTATAAATTACAGACATATTGTAACTCCATAAACTCATCTAATGAATTGAATGACAGTGGTAATTTAAGGCAGAATGGAACTGTTTAACCCTTTTAAGAATTTAGCTTTATTTCTATATTACACAACAATCCAAACTGTACTAAAAGGTTGGTATTTCATATATACTGCATGACACCATAACCACAACAGGGAAAAAATTCTTCCATGTTTCATGAACATTTTAACAAACAGTTGGCAACCTGCAAATTATTTCACTTGTAAGTTGGTTTAAAAAGAATGGAAAAAGAATGGAATAGCTGGGGTGGGTTTCTTGTACATTCCCTTACTTTGTCATTATTTTTCCATATGATCAAGCTAAATATATTGAAGCTATAGGACACAGCATGCTGTAATTTCTGGACTACCACTGAACTCCTCAGGCGGTGTTATAAGACACAAGGCTAAAGGGCAGGTGACTTTAGTCATAAGAGAAGTGCAATAATCCCTTCAAAATGCATGGCCTGCAGTGTCTTATTGCTATTCCGAAATGGCAGTTATAAATAAATATAAGAGGAGAAAGTCAGTCTCCTGCATTTACCAGCTGCTATTGACAGACTTATGCCATCAGTGACAGCTAATCCAGGATTCTGAAGCCATTTTCCATCTTACTGTGTGTTTCAGACAAAGTAACATGTGAAAATCACTGGCACACCAAAGGCACAAAAGGGCTTAAAATCTAAACCAGAAAATTTAATACAATATGTTATTAATTCAAAGGTATTGATATAATAAAGAATATTTTTACTTTCATTCAGTAGAACAACTGAAGAAATTAATATAAATTATGCGCTAGGTTTAGTCCACTTCTGAGGAAATTTTAGGAAAATATGTTTCTTCACACACTTTAGGCAATTGATATTGGCACTCATACAAATAATGGGAAAATTTCTTATCAGACCTTCGTAGAATATTTGCTTTTATGCCCATTTTTCCCTTTAAGAAAGATACAGTATATGAATCAAACAGGGACAATCTTGTGGGATGTGAGGGTGGAAGGGACCCTTGGTGAACAGGATGGTAAACAGAAAGTGAAATCCTCAACATATGTAATTTTATATTATGTAAATAAGCATTACTTCTGATGCTCACCTAGGACAATAAAGCCATATAAGAATTAAAATTATAGACTTAGTGAAAACTCAGTGTGTTAAAAGGAGGAAGAAGTATAGTTACAGATATTTGTGTTTACAGTTCACACATATTTCTATTTAGAAAATGATTATGTTTACCTCAACCTCAGGAAACATAGGTGCTTTGCTAGCCCTGTTTTGGCTAATGAAGGAACAAAGCCTCCATAGGACTTACCTGGAGTTATGCAAGGAGTCTGCTGAGGAGTCAGGAGGAGACCCAGTCCTCATCAGTCCCCTTCTTTTAACACACTGATGTCAACACCATGCCTGGAAATATGTCTGAGATCAAACAGAAGCTTGCAGTTGTCGAGAGCCACAACAGGAAATGCAGGAGTGCAAATAAGATAACATAGGAAATTCACAGCCCATGAGTGGAAGGAAAGAAACTCTTTCACACTTTTCCATTTTCTGTTGAGCAACGTCATGTTTCACAATTGTTGTATATCAATGAAGCTGTGTAAATGCTTAAATAATGGCATAGAGTGAGTGCTGTAGAATTTTTGGTACAAATCTGACCTCTGAATAAAATTGGTTCTTCATTCCAGAAAAGATTACTGTGACCTTTACTACTCCATTTTCCTAATGGTTTCTTCACTACAATAACAAAATTGAATGACTATCTCATCCAACTCTAATATTTGGAATTAAATTTACCTAGTGCAAATCAATAAAGTGGAAATCAAAACTAAAAGCCTGGGGTTATTTTAGCAGTATTCTGTGTGTAATACAACTTTGCATTTAACCTCTGGACTAAATGGTGACTCCATAACTAAGTCAGGCACTGAGCGCATGCTTTACATACTTCAGTGAAATCAAACTGTTCAGATCAGCAATGATTAATGAAAAGATCTGCCAAAAGCGATTTAGAGAAAAGATGCCTACTCAATCCTGTGAGTTTGTTAGGCCATTAACACAGAAGATGTGCTTGAGGTACATATAAAATTGTCCTTTGCATGGAAAATAGGGTGACTTTTTTTTGTTTTGGCTGCATGATGATTACATGGCCTGGCTCTAGTGGGGGCACATGCACAGAGGAAGGAATCCGCATCCCAGCACTGCCAACAGAATGGAGGTTAGGACTGCAGCCATTTCCTCCTGTTCTGGCTGTGGGAATCTCACAGCTGTGGACTCAGGTCTTCTCCTACTGCCAGCCAGCTTCTCAGCAGCACTCACAAGACCATCAGCACAAGGAACACCCTGTTCCCACTGAGCTTCTTATCCACAGACCTTGGTAAGACCAGCGAGCCTCCTACCTGGCAAGGTCTTTTGGTGAAGGAGAAATTGAAATAGTTTCCCCAAATAAAATCAGCAGGGAAGAAATTTCGCTGAGGCTTAAGCCCCACCTTCCCAAGCTCAGGTTCCTGTCTCTGCTGCACCACAGGGCTGTTGTGCTGTGATGCTGGAGGATCACAGCAGACAGATGAGCAGAGCTGTCATGCAGCCTGTGGCACCATCCCACCACTACTTCCCAGTGATAAGAGAACCCCATTTGCCTTAAGGTAAATGTGGTCAGGCCCAACTGAAGGACTCCAGGACATGTTGGGAGGTGCCATTTATGATGTTTCCTCAGTAAGCTGTCGAAAGGAACCAGTCTGACGCAGCCATCCTCAGCCTAAGAGCAAAGCAGGTTGGTAGCCGCTCATTGGGATCCAGGACACACAGTCCCTCCAAGAGAAGTGATGCTGTGAATCTCCAGAGCTGAGATGCCACATGCACCTCCCCAGCACCAGTGCACACTGCAGCCCAGGCAGAGGGACAGGCAGGAGCAGAAAGGTGCTCACTCTTCCATGGTGCTGCAGGGCACCACACAAACTCTGCCTGTTCACCAGCCTGGGCTGTTTGCCTCCTGCTGCTGGTGCTGGCTCTGTGCTGGTTCCTCAGCAGCACAGTACAGAGGGAGAAAGCATCTGTGCTTTCCCTGCAGCTGGGAGCCTCTCAAGGACTCTCATCAGCTCACAGGGGCTGGGATTGCTCCTTAGGCTGGGCAGATAATGGATAACCAGCTTCATACAGGTCTCTCCCCACTACAGCACCAGTGTAATTAGTCAGTGTTCTGCTGGAGGTAAATATTAATTAACTGAGATGAACCTTCTTTTTACCTGAAGATTTCAATTTAATTTTTATTCCTGCATCTAGGATACATGTCATGCAAGAATAACACATTAATGCATTGAAATTGAAAATTAGTGGAGACGATGAAAGGATGAGAGGTATAATTAACTTTCAAATAACATACAAGTGCAAGTAGGCAGTATGATAATATGCATAACAAATAATAATAATAATATCACTGCTTAAGGTAAAACCACCTATTTTAACAATGGACACAATTAAGATGATTTCTCAACATGTTTTTGGGAAGTGTCTGTTCATTGCAGCCTTGCCTGAGCCAGCCTCTACATGAATGCTCACAAGCTTTTAAGTGCCAGTGTAACCATGTCCTGTGCTTTGTTAGGGGAAAGACCTAAACACAATGTCCTCCTTCATCCTACCACCTTCACTTTGATATCCCCTGGGACCACGGCTCAGGAAACCAGTCTGAAAGGAAGCTGCAGCTTTTGGATGAAAGTTATTCTGTTTTTAGGTCCCAGTCTTACATTAATCAAAAGCTCAGCCTTACTCCTGCAAAATAATTTTTTGCAGATATGGTGATCTGTGGCACCTCCTTAAGCCCTCAGTAGAAATAGAGTGTTTGGAAGTTCTGGATGAAAATACCATTTGCCCAAGCCCTGCTGTAGTGTTATTTTCTAAGCACAGTTAGACCAGGTGTAAATCCCCTGTAAATCCCAGCACATTTCCCCTGACTCCTGCTGCCCCTGTGCAGATGCAGCCTAAGGTGGCTGAGTTTCGCTCTTGCCTCACAATGCTGGAGTATGAGGCTGATCAAGCATATGCAGGAAGCCAGACCAGATCCCCTAAGTGGGAATTAAGACTGAGTCCTTAATAAAATTCCTAAAATCTTTCTTGCGCCCTTTTCAGGAGTCCAGTCATGGCTGAGGTGACATTTTCTGTATGGACTGGGCTCTTGGTCCCTGCTGACTTTGGTGAGCTCACGTTTTCATGGTGTTTCATTCAGTGAATAGCAGAGTTAAGCCAAAACTGAGAAGGCATGTTCTGAAAAGTGGAAACAACTCGTCAATCTTTGATAAGATGGATTTTAGATTACAAAGAGAGAAACTCTCTAATTCAAAGTTCATGTGAGCTAAGATTAGTAAACCATAAAAAAGAAAAATATTAAGTGTTTTTATAGTTTCGAAGTGCTTCACAGGCATGAATTAATTAGCTATAGTAGGAGTTAAAGCACTGGATGCCAAAATATTCCTGGATTTCATAGGAGCACAGATGTCCTTGTAAGATAGACCATGGATAAAATACCTTGCAACTGACCCCATAGAAGCTTTAAGGGCATTAAAGGGGTCACATCCCATGGGGAGGGGAAGGGAAGGGAAGGGAAGGGAAGGGAAGGGAAGGGAAGGGAGAACGGGTTGAAAGCAACAGTTCTTTTGAGCATCTCAACCAATTTTCAGCATTTATTTTCAAGGAGACAAGTGAAAAAAGTATTGCAATTGTTTTAAAAAGTGAAGAGGAACAGATGCAGCTAATAACTCAGGAAACAATGATTCATTAATTAAATTAGGGATCAGAGTTCTTGAAACGGCATGTGAAGAAAGAAAAATTGGTCTGATGGATGACATTAAACGTCAGATAATTAGGATCACTTTTGACAGAACAGAGGTTTAGCAAAGAAACCTGAAGTTTATAAAGAATACTGAGGTAGCTTCTGGAAATATCTCTATTTCAGTAGATTTTCTTAGTAAAGAAGATGAGGACAGAGCTCTGTCAGCAAAGGCAATTTCGAAATTCATACAAATTAATTTTCAAGATTGTTTTAATCTCACTCCATTAAAACACTTCCCGTAACAACATACGGTTTCTCTTTTGTCTCAAAATATTGCCCTTTCAGACATAAATTGCTAGCCAAAACTCATAGTCTTGAAGGTTTCTTTCACTGTGGTCAGAACATGACTGTATTTGGCCTGAGGCTCTGTATTGGGGCATCCTGACTTCACCTACTGAGCCATATCCCCAGACTTCATGTGATCCAGCCAATGCAATGCATTTTATTTATTCTGGCCAGAATCCAGATCCAGAATCTGATCTGAAATCACTGTGGGAGGGGAAATATCAAGATCCTGTTCTCCACTGAAAAGTTTTAATTGAACAAAGATTTTAGGCCAACCCTGAAAAAGTGTTCTACACCAAGTCTTGAGATGTAAACACAAGGATCTGTCCAGCAATGCTCTCAGTGCACCTTCACAAGATTTTCTCAGGTTCAGCACTCACTTCAGATGGGTTTCCCTTCACAAGCATATGGTCCCTTTGGGTGAATTCCTCACTTCACCAAAAGTAACAAGAGTCTTTCCACCTCCTTCAATGAATTTCCCTTTTCAAGTGAAAATTAATTTTAGTGTATACGACCCAATGTCCCTATATTGAATTTATCAAGATCTCCCTTAATTTTCCATCAGACTTTTGAACCATTTTACCAAATAATTTTAGAGGAAAGTTCCTTTTAGTCTGCAGTGCGGTGTATTAAACAAATGATCTTTAAAATGGTAGAAAAAAAATAAGCTAAATGACTAGTTAAATACTCTAATTACATGTTGCCATGTTAACCATAGGGTGTAGCACCACTTCTCTTTTCTTCGTCATACAATGGGACTGTCCCATATTTATATGTTGTATAAACAAGTTACGTACTCTTGTGTCCACAGACTGCTCCTTCTGCTGCCCATGTCCTGTGGATTTTCATCTCCACTTCCCCTGCCAGCAGTGCTACAGCTCACTCCAAGAGGGCATTGCTGTTTACATGTATAAATGGGTAATACAAGAAGGGAAGTGAATTTTCTGGCCTCGGTGTAGTTGGTGGTAGCACCTAGTAATTAAATACTGGAGGCTTTGCTTAATTGCATCCTTCCTTGTGCAAGGCAAGAACTGAAATAAGGGCAGAGGAGATGAGCTCTATCTGTGCTGCCTTTGTGGATGCTGCTAAGCTTTCATGGGTACTGCAGCCCTATCTCCCAGTACTCCCCCAGAGAGGTTATGGACTCCTGCATCTGTTTCTCTACAGGTACACTGATCCTTCCCTGTTCTTGACAGCATTCCTGGAACTGGCCTGTCCAAGACTGTCTCCACAAAACCCCAGATAAGGCAGGTTAGCTCCACAGTCAGATTGCTCTTCTGGCACTTCAGTCCATGCAGGGTTAGTCCACCATCAGCCTTCTATGTTTCACTCTTTGCTAGCAGGATGGAGAGGACCATGTGTTTTCACTTCTTTATTATGTGTTCTTACATATTTTTAAAAACTTTATGGAAAGCTGATAAAAGCTCAAAGGCGCCATCTTGTAGCTTGATGCCTTCCAAAAAACAAGATGGGATACAAAATTAGTTCATATAACTTATTAAGAACAAAACCCAAAAAACATTATTATTACCTGGCTAATTTGCCCTAGTGCCACTTTACAAGCCATTGTACAAGACAAAAGTAGACAATTGCACAAAATGCACAAAGACAAGAAATAGAAAGTAAAAAAGCAAACAACAATATATCACAAACAGCTCAGTAAATAATAGTGCAATTTTCCTAGCTAATAGAATGGTTTAACACCTGAATACACTCACATGCCTGATTAAACACTAACAACGTAAACCCATGAAAGAAGATTATAAGTTGTAATATCTCTTTGCAAATAATAGCATATTAGCCACTGCTGTATACTTCTCCAATTACATCCCTTTCATTCTTTTCATCTGGAAAACAGTTCACATTATAATAGTCAGCATCATTTTTGTTTTAAAACAAGCTATTACTTTGTATGCAGTGTATATTGCCAAATTGCAGGTCTCTTTCTCCATATATCTAAGGGTACCCTCAAAGTTAATAAAATCAGTAATTGGCAAAGTAAGTTATCTTTAACTTGGCTTTCTATGAAAAAAGTGTTTAAACTTCAACAAACACTTCTTGTCATGCTGGACAATTTTTCTTGGCCTTCTTCCCTTTTCTTATCAGAGGTTGCCAGGAGCATGAATTGTAGCTAACAGCAGCATGCCCACGTTTACCAAAATTCATGAGCCTGCCCACATCCACATCCATACAGCTGTGTTTGGCTTCTGCTCAGTTGTCTTGAAACAAGTGTGGGTGTCTTGAAAAGAAATGTGGAAGGTGAAAACCTCTGGTTTCAGCCACAGCAATCTCAGTTCACCACCTTCTCTAATCAATCACATTCATCACTTTCTATTCTCCATGCACCTCCAGCTATGCAATTCACTGTCTCTTCTTGCATGGACATTCAAACACTGTAATTTACTGACCTTCAGGCCTGCCCTCCTGATTGAATTACTTAGAAATCCCTGGTTGGTTTGAAAATCCTCCAAGTCAGGCAAGAGAAGAGAACCCCTGGAGATTTAAGTGAGTAAAAAACTTTCCCACCCAATGGCAGAACACTGGAAAAGTTCAACTCAGTGCACTGTAGCATTTTTATGGCTGAAGCTCTTTAAAGGACGGGATAAACAACAGTTTAATTCTCAGTAATTCTGAGTTTGGGTATGTTCCATTCTGTTTTAATGCACCAGGTGAGACTCCATCACCTGCTGCATTTGCACGATTCCTTTAAAGCACAAAGATCTGTGTTAAATAAAGCCTGGGGCTGAGCCAGTATGGTGATTTATATGCTTCTGTGGGTGCTCAAAACGAGGAGGAAAATCAGCCCAGTCTTTTTAAAGCATGATATTTGAACAGGGGTGATACTCATTCAGGAAAGGTAGTCTAGATGGATCTATCTGTTAAGAAAAACCCAGGACAGTAGTCTTCTTTTCAGATAATTACTTTCTCTTTTCTTCCTAATTTTTATTCCAGCTGTTGAAGCATATAAAATGGTGGTTAATATTTGTTCACCCTCATAGAAGCAAGACTGTATTTTAAGATTTTTCCATGATCTCCTAAACCATCAGGTGCTGACTATTTACTAGGACAGACCAAGGAAATTTTGGACCAGTCTTCATAACTGATACAGCTAATTCTAAGTTTCCTACCAAGAAAGTTCTAATTGGTTAAAATCTTTCCTTTTGCTTTTTTGACCCCTTGAAGCTTACAATTTGCATGGTCTTTATAGTCAATCTACCCACTAATATGCCCATGGGTTTCACAATAAGGTATTTTTAAACTGCTCCTATGACTGAGACATAATCAGAAATTATATCACTACTGTTTCTAGTGATCATCTTTCCTAGACACTGTCTTGGGGTGGGTTGTCCAATGTCATTCTGATAGCACCCTACACCTCTCTTACCAGAGAGCTCTTGGTGCGTTAAAAACCTTTATAGGACTAAGCTCCCTTGGAGATAAAACCAGGGGGAAAAAAAGAAAATAAAAAAAAGAAAAGCATAAATGTAAATGTAAATGTTGGCAAATACACAAGTGAATTTAGCACATTTTGGTGGCATGCAAAAAGAAATTGAATCTGGCTCTAGTCCACTTCTACCACCTCTACAGGAATGAGGATGACTGTTAAAGGAGACAGATTAGCTAGTTTCCCCTCACTCTTATTTTGCATTCCTTTATTCTTGTGCAGAACTATGTGTTTGCACAGATGCAGTTTTAGAATTGAAAAGCAGGTAAAACAAATTGAAGACAAAAATCCCCAGCAGAAAAAGTAGAACCTGGTGTAACCTCATACCCAGCACACATCTCAAGAGTAACAACACTAGGTAACTGAGAGCTGACACTGCCAGAAAGCTCATCTGCCAAAAACTTATAGGTGCTCTAGATTAGTAAGTTGGCAGGGTCTTTTATTGCTGTTATTATTAACAGAGGTGGACACAAAGATGAGATATTTATATCTACAGGATCCAATGAAAATAGAAATTTTGTTCACCCTTTGCTACCTGCTCAGCTGAGAACTGTTTTAAGTTTCACATTTCTCTCAAAGGTTCTGGATGAATTTATGTTGACTGTGACCACCCTAGCATTTCTCAGGATAAGCACAGACCATATGCCAATGCACAGACATCTGACTTAGTGCCGTAACTGAGGGCTGGAAAAAGGACGTTTCTGAAATATCAGTATCAGGTTGGAAGGTTCCTCAAAAAGTAATTTAGTCCATTTCCCATGAACTGCTGTTAGATCAAGATTTGATTTCCAGGTGGAAAATGCTCAGGCATATCCATAGCATATACAAATGAAGTGACAGCAGCAGGAGTTTAAGACCAAGTGACCTAGCCACTCTAGAGTTCAACTCAGCTCTCTTCACCATCAGACCACATTTTTCCAGACTGGTCTTAGAAAATCAACTTGGCTAAATTATTTTAGGAATTTTGGCTTTGCAATTAAGTTCCAATTTTTTAATGGCAAATTAAGCTTCTTGACAATTTCCACAGGCCAGGCCAGGATAATCATCTGTCCTCTTAGGTACTGCAAGACCACTGTCATGGCAGTCTTCCTTGCTTACCTCTTTCTTGAAGTCCAGTGTGCAAAGCCAGTCATAGGGTTCCACTGTAAGCTTTCCCAGAGTCTTCCCATGTCTTACATTTGATGTTTCTTCTAAGATACTTCTGAAAAAGAACCGTGTTACTGGTTCAGATTAGGCTACTAATCCTGGGAACCTATGGTGCTGACACCTGGAAAAAAAATCTCCACGTTTGTGCATCAATTTCTTCTTCTTACATGCAGTGATATGCACTGTGAATTCAGGTTTTTTTCTTTTTTAAATATCAGATCATCTCTTCAGTGTACCAAAATCAGAGTTATGAATCTGTCCTCCAAAGTGCTTGAGAGACTGCCCCAAATTTCATCTCATGAAAATTTTATGCTCATATGCTGTCTTTCGATATCAAGGCAGTTGATGTAAAGGAGACTGAGGGGAGACCTCATCACAGTCTACAGCTTCCTCACAAGGGGAAGCAGAGGGGCAGGAACTGATCTCTTCACTCTAGTGACCAGTGAGAGGACCCAAGGGAATGGCCTGAAGCTGAGTCAGGGAGCTTTAGGCTGGATATCAGGAAAAGGTTCTTCACTCAGAGGGTGGTTGTGCGTGGGAATGGGCTCCTCAGGGAAGTGGTCACAGCACCAAGTTTGACAGAGTTCAAGAAGTGCTTGGACAATGCTCTCAGTTGCATGGTGTGATTCTTGGGGTGTCCTGTGCAGGGCCAGGAGTTGGACTTCAACACTCCTTGTGGGTCTCTCAGAATTTAGGATATTCTGTGATACTATTATTCTACGATCACATGAATATTGGCTGTGAATATAGTAACTGGACAGTTAAAAAACTGTTTATGACTTGAGCACAGGAAAGGCTGCAATCTGTATCTGTCCATGTAGCTTTATATATCCATATGAAGCACTTCGTTGTCCTGACCACTATCAGAAAATTCTAGTGTTTTTTGATTTGCACTAATTAGTAGTCAATGACATAGATAAGATATGCGTTAACAACCTCCACAGGAAAAAAAACACCGGGAGGTTGTTAAATAAGGGTTAAATAAGGTAGAAGGGTTAAACTACTCACTATGGGCAAATCTGTACCCTACAGAAAATCATTTCCTACACAGGTCTAGTAAAACACTGCTGTCTCAAGCACCAGTATTTAAGACCTGTTCAAAGCATATTGTTGTGGTTGTGGCTCCAATGGCTCCTGATGTCGCTACTAAAGTTTTCTTCTACCTAAAAATTAACTTTAAGAAATACGCCTTTAAGTTCTTGCCTGATTGCTGCGCCTGCACTCACTTGCACTTGTGCCAGCATTGCTGGCAGCCTGGATAAACTCCAAGGCAGATGACTAAAATGACCTGCACTGAAAAGAAAAAATAAATGAAAACATACCACACTTGTGATTTTTGTCAGGACTCTGTGGAGGGAACAGCAAGAAAACTTGCTTCACCACTAATATAGGAGAACCACAAAGGAACCAAAGTTTGCATCTGAAGCTGGAGCAAACACTGTCCACCCTTGATACTGGGGGAATAGAAATGCCAGTGAGAATAATGCTCCCAGCTGGACCCCTAATAATCTTTGAAAAACAATTACATCAAGGCATGGGATCAGAAGTACCAAATACTAATCAAATTGAAAAGTAGAAGTAATCATTCATCTGGAAGGCATATTTTAAAGGCATACTTGGGACCCAACCAGAGCATATGGCATATGCCTCTGCAGAAGGAAAATAAAAGAAAGAGCAATATTTTGCCTTGAAAAGTTGCTCCATGGGAGTTACCCTGGGTATGTGTCATGGGAAGAGTCAAGAAGCAGATCCAGGTTGTGTCTGAACTGAACCACTCAAAGTCAGCTCATTAAAACAGGAAGTCTCCTGGCATGTTGGCAACTTCAGTTTTATTCAACTGAGTGAATTATTATTCACAATATTTGATGTAATGACCTAAAAAAAGGAAAAATATATATACACTTTATGTTCCATAGGCATATGGTATGCCTCCCTACTCTGGAGGCAGATACCTAGGGAAGACAGCAGGATAAGAGCAAAACTGTGAGTAGTCACTGAGGGTTTGAGCACCACTTCAAGCAGCTCAAATCTCTTGAAATGAATGGGGGCAGTTGCACACTGGAAGATTGTCTTGCACAGAGAAATGCTGTGGTCCAGCCTACAAACTCTTCCACCAGCCCTGCTCTCTGTGACTGTTTTACACCATGTCAGATCCCTGGTGACAGAGCAGTTGCACAAGTTTTCATATCCTTTCTGTTCACTTTTTAATAATGATTTCTCTAGGTTTCATCTTCTTGCCTTGTGTTTACTCTCCTGCAGTGTGGTGGGATGCAGGGATGCATTTCAGGATCCTTTCTGCAGGGTCCCCTGCGGTCCCTGCATCCCTGGGCAGGGATGCGCTGGGAGCAGCCGGCCGGGAGCGGGCGGTGCGGGCAGCTCTGGGTGCTGTACAACACGGGTGTGTTACAGCGTGTGCTCCCTGCCTGCCTCTCACACTGCTGCTGTAATTACGGAGAAGGCGTGCAATGAAAACAGGGCTCGTGTGATGCAGCTGTATCCGCTCTTAATCCTTCATTAATGCCTCATCAAAAGAGTACTGTACTTTTCATTTGTTTCGTTTGCCGAAGGTCAGCATACTTGGAAGCTATTGTCATACAGCATTGCAGACTTTTTACATATTTCTCTGGTATTGTTCCAAGCTATTGTATACGCAAATGAGTCAATTGGTATGCAGATTGTCTATCATTAAAACCGTTTCAAAATCAGCTTTGTTGTGGGTTTAGCGTAGAGCTTGCATTCCCTTCCTGAATGTAATGTGTGGTTCTGCATTGGTGCGGTGAGGTGGCTGTGGATCCTCACGTGGGACCAGTCCTCGTTTCCATATTGGCCGAACTTGCGGTGAAATCGTGGGAAATTTTCCCTGGGAACAAGCCTGCCAGCTGAAGTCTTCTGCTTGCTCCACCCTCACTTTGCAAACCACACAGGCTACGTGTGGCCATATCAGTGCCTGTGCTTTCCCCTCGCCTCCTTCTTTTGCTGGGTTGTATTTTGCCTCAGTGTGAGCTCCTAAAGGCTGCAAAACTTTTTCCTATTCTCCCTGGGAGACGTGTCAACCCCAGAGCGGGTCCTGCCCTTCCAGCAGCAGCACATCTCTGCAGCTGCCAGCACCGCCTGTGCCAGCACCTGCCTTGCTGCCCATGGCACTGAACCCTCCTCACCAGCCCAACACATCCAGACTTCACACACACCCGGGGCACAGTCTTCTGCTTTGTTTTCATATTGAATTTCAGCCTGGAGTGAGAAACAGCAGATAAAGGCCACTTGCCTTTTGTATCACCTTCACACAGTTATTTAATGTTTCCTCTGTGGTTGTCTATCAGTTCTTACCCAGGTATCACAAGCTTTTGGTGCAGAACCTGGATTCACTTGTCCACAAAAACTGTTTTAATGACTTCTATGTGAAAAACACAAATAAGTATTTTTATTTGCAGCTGCATTGTGTCAAGTGGCACAAAAGTCTTCTGCCCTTAACAAGAGAACTATAATCATATTAAGAAAAAAAAAAAGAAAGTTAAAATTAAAAGCTACATTTTTATAAAAAAATTAAATTACAGGAAATATTCATTTATTCATTCTAACAACTAGCAATTTATCAGGAGGTTTAGAAGAACAGAAAATGTAGATATGCAATTCTTACCAGAAGTGGAGGAGATCTAAGTTAGTGACTGTCTGTACAAACTCAGTATTTACAAGGCCATGGGACCTTATGGGATGCAGCTGAAGGAGCTGAAATTGTTGGTTAACTTCAATGCAAAACTGCTTTCTATAATCTTTGAAAGATCATGCAGGTCACAAGTAGGGAAAGTCTAATTTGTGATCATCTACCAAAGGAAGATCTGGGAAACTACACACCAGTCAAGCTCACACTTTTCCTGGGAAAAGCTGTGTATTGAGCCCTCATGGAAGGTATGTCCAAGCAAATTAAGGTCAAGAAGGTGACTAAGACAAACCATATTGGATGATAGCCTCCTATGATGAAACAACTTGTTTGATAGATGAGGTGAGAACTGTGGAGAAAACACTATCTTGATTTTAGCAAGGCATTTGACAGCATCTCCTAAAAAATCCTTGTTGACAAGCTGGAAAGTTTTAGAGAGCATGGAATCACAGCAATTCGTGACTACTGAAACCTGTTGCCAACATGACATATTTTTTCCATCTTGGTTTCCAAAGACAAAGGTTAAAATAATAAGAATGAAGAAATTTTCCATTAGTTTCAACTATTTCTTTACTTCAAGATGTACAGATATGAGTCAGACACTCATATGAAGATTCGTCAATGGTCTTTTTTCTATCACATCTGAACAAATCTGTTAAAATCAATTCTCAGTCCAGACCTATTAAAACATTGGCTCTTAGCTGCAGAGAGACTACCTCCCTCACTCGTCAGCATCTGGGGGAGAGATGCCAGTCTTTGACACCACTGTTTGTGGCACAGGTGATGGCTAGAGTGTCCTTGGGGATAGTTTGTTAATGTCCATTGGAAGGCAAAGTTTAGTTCAGTCTTCAAGTATGATTTGTGATCTACTGAAACTGTATGGACTTGTGTTATTTATTCCAACTTGTGCTGGATTTCAGAGCAATTTGTTTTCTGAGTAGATTGAATACTACACACTTGTTTTAAAGGGTACTAGCAGAAGCAGCATCTTTTGCACAAGTGAGTTTTGGTCTTTTGATTTGTGTTTTAAAGCATCATTGCATAAAGAAAAATTATAATTTAAATTCTGAAAGCAAGCCCCCCCTGGTGTCAGGTAAATTTGTGCAGATAAAATATTTCCAAACTAGTCTTCCCAGCCAAGAAAATGGCAGTAAGATGTACATGGGCATGTGATGCCTGACAATGCAGTGGTCTGGTGTAAAAGGGAGAAGAAACAAGGACAATCTACTCTTTCTGTTTCATTCTCCCCTGACAGACCTGAGATGAGAGATCTACCCACTGGTTCTCCAGGCATTTTGAACAGAGAGAATTCCTTTCTGTTGCCCACTAGCAGTGTCTATCTTCCTACAGCTCAGGGGGAAGAATTGGGCTGCCAGGAGCTTCCACTAGCTCTGCCTAGTGCTAAATAAAGGCAATCACTTAGATCACTTAAGCAAGCAGCAGTAGCACCCAAACACATACAAAAAAAGGTCAATTTATGATTGTCAGTTCCAGTACAGCAGCCTAGCAACTCTGGAGCCCTGGCATAATGACAGGAACCTCCTTCCCATCATCGCCTCTTGCCCACTGTAATATCACAACTTATTTCAGGTATTCAGCTGTATTATCTGAGGTGAGTGGTCACCAGAGTAAATGTGGAATTAATTCAGTAAATGTTGAATATAGTCACCTCCAAGCCCAATTCACCCCAACTGAAATACTAAAGTTATTAATCCTATTTCTGTTTTCAAGTTCTTTCTGCTTGAAATATTCCTTGCATTTCACTGGGCAAAGTAAGTATTTCACAAGGTAAATCCAGTCAAATCTACTTGCCTGCTAGCAAGGGGTACAATTTGGTGATACCAAAATGGTCCTGCTGTTTCTTAATTAAGTAAAATATAGCTATCCTTGTGCTGGTTTCAAACCCTTGCTTTGAGGAACAGAGTTGGGTCTCATTCACCTGTAAGAGAGCAGACAGTTTTGTATTGCTATATGACCTCAGCTGCAGAGATACTGCTGATAGTGTTGTTGTTATTGAGTCATTTAGAATGCAAAGAAAAATTCTGGTAAGGCCAGACATGAGAAGTCAGAGTGAGACACTGCACAAAACAATGGTTTGCTGCATTAATTTTGAAATCCAGCTGTGCAAATCTGGTTTGAGAATTCATCCAAAAAGACCCTAAGAAAACACTTTACAAATTAAATCCCTCTAATGGGTCTAACTGAGAAATATTTTTCATCTGAAATGTATTCTACAAAACAAAGAAAAGTAAGTGCAGTAATGCTGCCGTTATTATTGTTGTTGTTGTTGTTTTTGTTGCTATTATCATTATTACGCTGTAGTAAAAGCAGAAGATACATAATTCCTCCATGCAGAACATCTTCAATAGGAAGCCTACATTTTAAGTTTGTAGGTAGAAGACTACAGAGATGTTGGAACTCAGAAGCCTGGGAGTTTTCAACTTTCTGTGCTTTCTGGCACTGACCCCCTGGAGAACACTGCTTTTGACCTGAGGCCTTGGAGAAGGCTTCCAAATTCGAGTGATGAAGTTGAAATCATGAGTGTGTAGTTAAATAGAAGTGTGTGATTTCACATGGTGAAGAATTTGGAATTTGGGTTTTTTACAGTATAGTAATAGGTATGGGACAAAATGGAGGTTCTTGGGAGTTGTCTCTGTCTTCTTCCTTCTTCATGATTTCAGGTAGTAGTTTCTTGTTGGACAGTTAGTGCTGCACTGCAGGTCACAGATGTTTGGTTATTGGGTCAAAAGGATAAATAATATAGGTGTTAGTTCTTTATTGAACTGTTTAGCTTTAAAAGATCTTGTAACTAGTTAGATTAGCCTCCATTTGCTCGCTTTTAGCTGGTGGCTAGAAGTGTTGCAGAACTCTCTGTACTTTAGATAAAATTTAATAAACAACCAAGTCCAAACACGAGACATTTGTCTCCTTCATGTTTTTAATCCTGACTCTGAGTGAAGACAGAAGAAAATGAAGACAAGCCACTAATTAGGTAGTGCTGTTAACCCATTTAAAAGGAGAGACAGGCAGAAACATTTATTAGACAGAGGGATGAGGACCTCAGTAAAAATGCTGCTTATCCCAGAAGTCTCCCCCTACTGCATTAAGATTTCTTTTTTCATACTCCTTCTTTTTGCTTACAGAGATGCAGTTTGAGGGTAATTTTTGGATGCAAAAGCAGTATGTTGTGTGGAGTACCAATGGAGGAGGCTGGCAGCAGGGGGGCTGTGGGAGGGGCATTTGTGCTTTAGGTCTGTGTTGTAGCAAACCCTTAAGGGTAGTAATCACTCATTGAGAAACACACCAACCCAAGAAAATTAGTAGTATAAGGTCGCTCTCATTTCTTTCATTTTTAAATGGTGTTGAAAGGGGGAGAGAAGGCAATATCAAAATAACAGAGGGCATAAAAATGAAAAAGGAAGCAAGAAAGGACAGATATGGAAAGAAGAATGAATTAACACAAAAGTGGAAAGGAGGGAACACGTTACTGTAGGCTCTGCATTTGCAAAGCAAGAGTAGTGCTATGTTAAAGGAATGGAAGTTCTAACAAACTAGGTAGAAAAAAAAGAGAGCCTTTCTTGTTTAAAACTGTTCAAAAATGCTTAAGGGCCGAATTCCAGCCAAGGGTAACCATGGCTTTGTGTTGTCCTATGTAAAGACAAGAACAGAAGGGAACCATATCCTTTAGGCTGATGTTTGCAATGGAACATATATGTGTGCACTGCCCACGGAAGAAGGTTTTAGACGATTGTGATGTGCAACCATGAATGTAATTCAATGGCAGATGGGTCTTCTAGTGAAATCAGTGGGAAGAAACAGTGTCCACTGCTCTGAGAGTCAAGCTCACAGAACCATAGAATGTCTCAAGCTGGAAGGGACCCATAAGGATCATCAAGTCCAACTCTCTGCTCCTCGTAGGACTACTTAAAACTAAAACATATGTCTAAAGCATCCTCTGTAAGCTGTTTGAATTCTTAGTCCACTGAGGGAAGAAGATCCTTTAACACAACAGTAACAATCAGATGGATGCATCAACAAGCTCTTTCAAGGTCTGTCCTCCAGCAGCCTCCAAGTCCAGATGATAAGGTTCTCTTTGGGATAGCGGCTTTGAGCCCAGACCTGTGCTCCAGAGCCCAGACTGCATATGAAGAGATTTAAAAAAATGTTAAATACAACTGCAGATTTAAATCATTAGCAAAGCTTGTTAAGTATCCCTTAAATGTTGAAATTACAGCTCTCCAAATCAGTTCCTGTTAAAGGCCCAGCTCCACACTGTGTAGCAGGAAAGCTCTGAGCATCTGACATGTGAAAGAAATATGTAGGAAGACAGTAGCGATCTGGTTTGATCCTCTCTGTAACTGTGGATAGGCTGTAAGGACAAGAAGGAATGTGGCCGCATCTCACTGAATCAGATAATTAAAACAATCAAAACTGCCACAGCCATAAAAGCAGTTCTAGAGACAGTCTACAGAGATACGCCACAGCATATTAATTTGCAATGACTTGGAAGTTCCCTTTGTTGCTACTGAAATCAAGAAAATGTTGCTGTTGCAGGATTTTCACTCATTCAGAGACACTAACAAAGTGAAAAGAAAACTTCCTGTCAATGTCAAGACAGATTACCCAAGATTACACAACAATGTCAAACACTCCATGGGATTATTAGCAATGCAGGGTCTTCCCCCCAATACATAGGTTGCATGATTCCCTCCAGACAAGAGCAACACAAAGGCTGCAGATATGTATGAAACCACCATATTACACTCTCTGTGGCAGTCTCTGATTTCATATTGGTTGGGCAGTGTTGGCTTCAGTAGTTGCTTCAGTGATGGAGAAAAGAGCTGATCCCATCCCCACCACACATAATGCTTTATTAGATGGTTGATATTAGCAATCAAGTGCTTGCAGTCACAAGATTCACCATTGAACTTTGGAGTACAGCATTAGCTGGTAACAATACTGAGATCTTTGACGTAATTTTATTTTAATTGGCCTCTTAACTCATATCAGTGAGTATCATAGAATTGAAAAGGATAGAAAAGATTTCTCAGACCATTGGGTCCAAATGTTGTCCTTTTCTGAAATATTTTTTCTCATATAGAGGAAGAATATTAACTAATATACTGCCTACAAAAGAAAAGAATCAAAATCAGAAGAACACAGACAAAACTCAGAAATATAAGCAAAAAGAGGATATGGTTGCCATACAAAATACAAATCTCAACAATAGCTGCAGTCAACTCTCCATGACTTCTAGAAGTCCTAGGGCAATGGTATGGATTCAGTGATTTCAGAAGAGCAGTCAGATCATGAGACGCCCTACACTAACTCAGCACCAAAAGCAAATGATAAAAAGACCAGAATTTCTGTAATTCTACTGTACCCAAAAATCATAAGCAGCTATCACAAATGTCTGTTATCCACAGCTGCTGTTCAGAAATGAAAACTTAAAACAACCATAGTGCCTGCCTCACAACAGTGGAGTTGGTCATTTACTGGTCATTATACTAATTTAGTACAGCCAAACATGCACTACGGTCAAACAAACTGTTTAGCACAGTCAAACAGACCAGCAGGGTAAATTTCAGGTTCTATAACCCAGATTATTCTGGGGAAAAATACTGGGCACATTATATCAGAGATGGGAGGGGGAGAAAGAGTGTCTTTGCCTCAGCTACAGAATTTGTGATGTCTTGTCAGCAGATCTTTTTCAAGGGATTGGCAGCCTGCTAAGAAATTAATCCATCCTTTTGATTTTGATTTAAAAGGCTTTCTCTTGAGAGTGATATGTCTAATTGCCCAGAAAGAAAATGACATCACAGTTGAATCCCCACCTTTCTTGCCCTGAGTCCAGCCCCCTCCTGGGACTGTCTCACTTCCTGAGCTTTACCTCTTTGCCACAGTTCCATTCCTCTCACACCAGCAAGTGCAATTGAAAGCTCTGTGTCCATCCCACCTGGGAAAGGCAGGTTATCCTACAGGATAACCCACTGGGAAGCACTGCTTCCACTCTCAGCAGTGTCTGCATGGCCAGAGGACAGACCCCTTAGTCTGGACCTGCAGGTTGGAAGCATCATCCTCATGAGTCAGAGCAGCTTTGCCTGCATGGCCTGGGAGGTGCTTCTGCATCCCAAGGGTTCAAGCAAAGTAGGGGCAAAGTACAAAAAAAGTCACAAATGTGGTTCATTTGAGAGCAGATTTAATTAAGGAATTCCACACAACTGTAACTACAGTTAATACTAGTACCAAAGCCTTGTAATGGGCCTGTTTGCTGGAGATATCTGCAAACCACCTGCACTCTGAACTGGAGCTTTCTCCTAGCTTACTCTGCTCAAAATTAATGTCTTTCTGTTGCAAAAGGCAAAACAATGTTTGAAAGATAACTGTTTTTTGTTTTTTTTCTAAATTTGTACTTGAACATAATATTTGGTTACTTCAATTATCTGAGAGAATGTCTTTTTTTGCAAGCAAATCCAGAAACATTGTCTCCTCCATTATCTGGATAGAAATATATATATATATATATATGTATACATATATATATCTCAGGAAATAAACAAGCAAAGAGAAATAAAGTAGATCTTGATTACTCAAGATATTTTCTAACATCAGTTTTTGAAAAGAAACTATACTTTCCTTTGACACCATTGGGGGTTTAACTTTAGTTCTTAGGGTATTTCATAAGCAGTAAGGTCACTCCTGATCTGCTTCTACAGTTCACTTCTGTACAGTAACCACAGAATTTCCCTACTAAATGACTACTATTTGTAATACCAACCTTGAAAACAAATGCAGAAAAAAATCAAAGTACCTAAGGTTGTTATAAATATATCACACTATTGAAAATTATCATAACAAAATGTTTTATATAACTTCTTAACAAGAACATTTGGTCTGAATCCAAAACTCCTGGCTATAACCAAAGTGATTTAAAATAAAACAAGGATGTATTAAAAATTATTTATATTTTCTTTTTAAAAAAGGAAACAACAGAGACTATGCCCAAGTGCCCCAGCCAGCTTCTAGCCATTTCAAGCAAAACCTAATTATGATGCCTGGAAAGGCTGACCTGGAACAGAGACTAGACAAAGCAAACGGAATAAAATAGGTATTTATTGAAAGGATACACTTTGGGCAGTGAAAGAGCCTGGCTGGGGCTACACCCAAATCAAATCCAAAATCGATCCCAATTGATTACGGTCTAATTATTGCTAGAAGCTGTCCTAAAATTTGACCCAAGATTTCCTAGGGAGGGAGATATGCAACATTTTGACCCAGCCAGGCAGCAAATTTCTTACAGATTTAAAGCCCCAATGCCAAAGGCTAGGATCACCAGAGCTGACAGAAAAGATCACTAGTATTTTTTATTGGGGGACATGTTACCTTTTCCATTAGACCTTAACATGAAGAAGTGAGCTCCTTCTGACAATGCAGCTGTTCATTTAGTGAGGCCACAGCTTAGCCAGATGGAAAGTGAAATTCTTATTGACAGAAAAGGCTACAATATAATTAAAAATACAGTGTTGTTACAAGTCACAACCTTGTCTTGTAAAAACACGGTCTATGAACACCATACATTATTACTTTGTCTGCACTTTGAATCAGAATTCATAATTCATATAAAAACCAAAGAATCCGGATTATGGGGCCGCAGCTGAAAATGCACCATTTGCAGTTCTCCGCTGTCCTCTAAAGGCTGCTTCAGGAATTTCAGTCTCTTGAGTTTGAAAAGCAAACTGTATCCACGTACTGGAGCACAAGTCAGCGGGTCCAAGAAATGCGAGAGGTTTCTGAAGAGCTTCAGCTGGCGCTCTGCAAGCTGCTGCAAAAGATTGGTTTGACCAGGGACACAGAGTGACCACATCTGTGACACGTGTGACACTGCAGTGGCAGCACCACTGGCTCTGGCAAGGTGTGGGATCAGCAGGATTTCTGCTCTCCTGCCTCCTGATACAGTTCATTCTGCTGGTGAGCTTTGGAAGCCCCTCAGCACGGCCAGGTGCCTGCTACAGGTAGTAATGTGCATCCAAATCAACTTGCCAAAACTGAACCAACAAATTTGGTCTTGTTTAGTGCCTTCCTACTCCTTTAAAGGTGATTTCGAGGAGTTCTTTATTTATAACGGAGAAAGGTCAAGCTTAAGCATGCAGCCATACAGCTGTCAATTAAAAAACCTTCTAAACCTTCTAGTTCAAGACACAAGCAGCTGTAAATTTCTACACAGCTAATGTTTTTTTTTTCTTCCTGGATACCATCCAATTGCTCTTTTTTTTGGTAATTATTTCCTATTCTGTTATTAATGTCTGTTTTGATGTTTTCATTTGAAGGAGCTTTCTTTAGATTTCCAGAACATTTTGCCTGTGAAATACTGGAATCTGTGCACATGTTCTAACTCTGGGATAAGTCTAGATCCGATTCTGGTTCTGTCTTAAACTTTAGTTATGTTAATAAAGTTGCAATGAGTGAATATTATGCTTTTCTCATTTATCAAAAATCATTTTCACCCCACATTTTATGGTCTCTTTATGCTTCCTGTTCACCACTAAATGGCGCAATTTCACTTCTCTCCATCTGAGGGTTCAGTGCTTGTTTTCTAAAGAATTTTAGTTTCTTCCTTTTCTACCCATCATAATGTGCTCCATATCTTCTTTTTACACACCAGGTCCTTAAAGGAAAGCTCCCAGTTGCCTTTTCAGTTACTGCTGCAAGCCTGTCTGTAATTTCCCTCTGTTTCTTTATGCTCTTCAGAAGGTTCAACAAAAGCATAGGTAAAACTCAGTACAAATACCCTCGTTTAAGGAGTGAATGCAGTGCCTTCTTAGAAAACAAGGCAGAAGACTGTTCTTTACCTCCCTCTTGGTAATTTTTGGAAAAACTCTAAAGAGTGATGAAGTGGCCTTGAGCAGCTTTGGGAATGTTCCCATTGTAGAAGTGAGAGGCATCCTATTTGCCTAACTACCTTGTTCTTGTGGCAGGTAACTCAAATGCAAATAATTGATTTTCATTTTCTGTGGCACTGGAAGAATTCATACACAGGGTAATCACCCTGCAACAGCTAGTTCCTATCATATCTTTTAATAGTCAGACTGATGGTAATAATCACTCCAATTGCATTTTCTATACTCCAATGTTTAGCTAACTTAATTGCTGCTGTGATAACTTCTGAAGGAAAACATTTGACATAATTTGCTCCACAAAGAACTAAAGTAAATTAACTGTGCAGTGATAGAAATTTCACCTCCTACACTCCTCAGATTTTTCTTGGCATGTTTTTCTTTCTCTACTATTTCCGGAGTGTCTCTTTGGCCACCATTTGATGCCTTTCAGGATTCCTGCTCTCTTCTCTGCCCTTCTCTCCTTTTGTGAGTGAATATCCACCAGTTTGGCTTCTTTAACTCTCCTGGCTTCTGTGTTCTCTCTGACCCCATACACCTCTGATCAACTTTGGCTTTTCCCCTGCACTTGAGCTTCTATTTCCATGGCACACAGGTTTTTAGCCCAATGATGTTACGAAAGAATGTACAATACTGGGTTGTCAGATGTATTAGCCAAAAGCTAACTTTGGAACAAAAAGAAAGAAAATAAACACAGACTGAGGTACATTTGCTGCTCTTCTCGTGAAAGAGAATAAGCACCAAGTTAATCCTTATGAGTGATTTTTACATCTTAAGGACGGCATTGCACCAAGCTAACAAAAATAGTTAAAATACTACATCAGGGTGTTTGTTACTTTAGGGAGTCTGAGTGGTTCACACCTTGAAGTCACAGTATTCTTTATCAACATAAAAATGTTTTCATTATAATTTAAAATTGTGGTTCAGCGAGCCCTCAGAATGATATATGTTAAATCAATGGCAGCAGATACTTTTCACTCTGAAGAACTGCAGATTAAGAATGAGAGTATTCTACTTGTAATTGTTTATTATTCTCCTTGGTATTGTAAGTAATTTTGTTTTGTTAAATAGGGTGGAGCAGGCAATGGTTATAATGTCCTAGTAGAAATCAGACAGAATTATATCCTCTGAATTCTGAAACAGCAGGTTCTTGTACCTGTCCCTGCTCTACTTGCCATTATTTGCACATCTTGTGCAGCATTCCCAACTTTTCCTCTCTCCAGTTAGCAGAATCTTAGAAGTTAAAGTGGCATTTTAGGTTTCAAGTAATCAATAGATGATTTTCAAAATTAATGAGGCACTTTGGAGAAGTCCCTGAGCACCCTTATGTGTGAAATACATTCTGTCATCTCTGAGGCTGCTCATTCAGGTGAAAACTGAAATGAGTTCAAATGTGCAGTCGTGGCTTATTTCTAAGACCAGCATTAGGAAATATTCATGCAAGATCACAGACCACTCCAATCTTTAAGGCTAGAAGTTTAAAATAAAGCTTCCATTTTCTGTCCCAATACCTCCCTTTTTTCTAATCATTTATTACCTTTCAACTCTTAGTGTGTTTAAAAAGTTATATACATACCTTAAGAGTGTCCCCAGTACTGAAAGTCATTGTTAGATGTAGCATACTGGAAGTTGTAACTTCACATTGACCAAAGATAATTGGCCATTCTTGATAAGAATGCTATTTTAAAAGGTTGAAAAAGTTCTCATCCAAAACATGAACATCTTACATACGTGACAGGAGGAAGACAAAATCCTTCCACAACTAATTTTAACAAAACAAATCACGTAGATTTAGGCTTTTTAAATAAAGAGTATGCTTCCGTGTAAGGCTGAGAGACCTTGGCATTTATTCACTGCATCTGGTATAAGAGGAGAAAATACACAGGGCCTTGACTGAATAGAATCACTTAAATAAAACTGGATTATGATTATATTCTGTCCTTGATCTCCTCTCCTAAGCTTCTAACTAATTCACTGGAAAATACATTATATCATGAGTTTCTGCATGTCCTAGAGGATGCTTCTAAAATACTAAACTGCATCATACTGTACCCTGGTGCAGTCAAGCTGTTGGACTTTACAAACAGACTTGTATGACACCCTAAGTTGGGTGATAGTTTTATTCTTGGTTTCTGCATTTCTACTTTTACTGCAGTTTCTCCAAAATTTCTTTCAGCCTTGGCAACTCTGAAAAGGAAAGGGCCAAGCATGCAGGCTCAGTTAGCACTGGCCTTGGGACAGGATACAGTTAGGAGGAGCTGGGCTTGTTCCAGCCTAGAAACATGGCTGGAGACAGACACATTGCTGTATTTGTATTTTCAGACACTGTAACTCTAAGAAAAAAACACTGAAATTAGCAGTCAGAAGTGTGCATTAAAAAATAAAGAAAATCCTCTTATAGTAAATGTGCTGCTAAGAATTATTCTTTAACATTGACTGCAGTATATAACTTCAGTGTTGAAAAATATAGGTGAAAATCTCTCACGTTCCTCCTCAGAAATGTACCTTAGTGGTGCTGCTGCCACCCACTACAAGGAAAGCCACTTGTGCAGTCACAGCAGCAGGAGCCTGTCACTATGTGCATTTATGTAGAAATTCAATACTGGTCTTTGGGCACAAATTAAATATAAGATAATTTCTCTCCCACTTGTTAGGAATTGTCAGAGGTGAAGTTGTCACAAGAAAACCCGTGTAGATTGAAATAAATATACCAGCTGCCGGGTTAGAGGATGAGACTGGTGTCCACCCACAAAGAAGCTTGGGAACAATGGTGGTCCCCACTGACCCCCTCAGCCTGGCAGTCAGAGCAACTCCTGCAGCAGTAAAGACTTTTCTCAGATCAACAGGTTGCTGTAGAATCACCTCAAAATGATCATTGCCAGCATGGCTACAACTGTGAGTTTCCTGGGTACTGCTGGATTCATTTTAGGAGCAAAGAGAATTTAACCTTCCTCTGGAACTTGTCCCCTAGTTCCAACACTGATGCTGCCTCTCTGGCCTTTGACTCATCTAGTGATGTGCTCATGCAGATAAGTTTTTTTCCAAGTTTTGGTCAAAACACAAAACTTGTGTTCTTCCAGACTTTACAATATGCTCCCACCACACTGGCAAAAGCTGAGTTACTCCTGCCTGTCAATGATCCATAACCTTTGATGCCAAGCTTGGCATCCTTCAGCTTTCCCTTGGCTCCATCCTTGCTTACAGCTGAAATGCTGCCTGCACACTTCACCCAGTAACAGCACCTGCACCAGCAGGGCACAGGCTGAAAAGCCTTATATGTTTTAACAACAGTAAGGATTCCAAGGCCTGCACAACAAGAATCCTGGTGCCCAGAGAGCAAACCAGCTAGTCCAGGGCTGCAAGTCAGCACATCATCCCTCATCAGAGCTCAATGCCATGATGACTCACAGCAGCTTTACCTGCATGGCCTGGCATGAGCCAGGTGCTTCAGACTCACAAGGGTTCAAGCAGAATAAGGGCAAAAGCCAAAAAAGGACCCAGACCTGGTTGATCTGAGGGCAGTTGTTAATAATGAACTGCACACAACTCTCAGAGCAGGTAAGACTAGGACCAAAATCCTGCAATGGGAAGGGTTCTATAAATCGATATGCTTCTAACTGGAAGCTTCTACTTTCCTAACCTGTGTAAAAATCGTAAATCTTCAATTACAAAAAGCAACACGCTTGTGTGAAAGATAACTGTGTTTTTATTTTTCTAAGCTCGCACTTGTGGAACATAATAAATGACCTGATATAATGACAACTTTGCAAAAGAAGAATCCCCCTCTCCCCAACATCTGGACAGCAATATATAAATATTTACAATGAAAAAAATAGGAAAGAGAAGAGAATGAAGTCAACATCAGCCAAGTCTGTTTCTACATATCTGATTTTGAATATTAAGTATTCAAGTTTAACCAACACTTTCCTTCAGGACTGAGGCTTTAAGCTAATTTTTAGATCTTATGTGCAACAGATACACTCCTGACTCTGCTTTTATAGTTTGCTCCTGTACAGTAACCACAGAATCTCCCCACTAAATTTTGATTCCAGGTTTTTAACTTTGAAAACAACAAAAAAAATAAATATAACTTTATGTCTCCTGATACAAAGTTTCTCACACAAACACATCACAACACTGAAAAACAGCATAATGAAATGCTGTATAGCTTCTTAACAAGGACAATAGGTCTGGGTCCTGATCTGTTGGATTTAACAAAAGCGCTCCTCAAATAGAACAAGTACATATAGAAAAAATAACCTTCTTATTTTCTTTTTAAAAAAGGAAATGGTGCCTTCTATAAACAAAAGAACATGTGATTTCTTTGACACAGATATAAGTTACAGTGGGAAAAAGCTCAGAAAGCTTCAAATAAAATTGGCATTTTTATAAGGATGATTCAACAAGTTGATTGGATGGGGTTCAATCAGCCCATACAGTCTGGTAACTCTAGAAACATCAGTGTAAAAAACCCTGCTTTTTTTGCTTTCTGCTCGCCAGTGTCACACCATCACTGAGTGAGAACATGTTGCCTGCAGCAATGGAGACAGCGATCACACAGTCTGGCAGCACTACATCACCATGGATGGTCATGTCCAGGGAGAGGTGCCACCCCTGCAGATGCCCAGGTGTCCCCAGCAGCTGTCACATGTGGGAGCTCCGTCTGCCCCGTGTGCCCAGTGACACGCGCAGCCGCGGCTCTCTGGCCTTGTAGTGCTCGTTGAAGTCCAGCCTAAAACTCAGGAACCGAAGGCTCTCGTCAGAACTGGTTGTCAGCAGGACCAAGAACTGCTGGACGATTCCCTGAAGGGGAAAGAAAAACCCAGAAGACGGCTATGAAAACATCCCTGGTGTGTTTTGCACAGGAAGATCAGGTGGTGCACAGACCTGGTAAACAGGAAGTGAGAATCTGGGAAAAGGCAAGCACAAGGGTTCACATCCAAGAGTTAAAAAATCAGTTATGCTGGATTCATTCTTTCTCTAAAAATCCAGACCTTCATTTTTATTTTTCAAATATCTGCCATGTATGCCAGAGTCTCCAGCACAAACACCTTGGTCCTTTAAAGCATGCTCCCCACTCCCTGTGCCCTGCTGGCACACTCCATCTGTCTGAAGGCTCCCAGGCTGCAGAGCAGCTGCCTCTGTGTGCCACTGCCTTGGGACAGCATTCAGGATCCAACCCGTGCCAGCAGGAGACCTCACCTTGAGTCCATGTTGCAGGTACAATGCCATCCAGGCCAGCATTAGAGGCACTGCTTGCTTCAAACATCCCCATTTGGTGTGGGTTGTACAGCAGTACGTGGCAGCCCAGAACAGCAAAAGCATGTGCCCAGGAGGGCAGTCAGTGCTGTAGAACCAACTATATTGAGCATTTGCAGTGACTTGAGGGGGAATTCGTACTTGGCATGTGGGAGGCACACTTCTGCATCCCATATTCCCATTCAGCTCTAGCCATGCCACTGCAGGAGGCCCCCCACAAGAAAGGCAAGGACTTTGGGAGGATGGGAAGACTCACTTGAAGAGCTCATTCCTAATCTCCAGTAAATATTAACATGAACACACCCATAAATAGAGCACGCCATTACTTCCAAAGATGACCAAAGCTGGCCAGGGAAATTCTGCGCAGAAAATCCATAAGGGCTCAGCATGAATACAATTTAAGCAGGCAAAATCTACTTTGCCAACTTGCGGCAATCTTGTAGAGCACATAAACCATAATTTATTTACAACCTACACTTAAAGACTTAGGCTCATTTTTCTGGAGCATGGTAGCTTTAGCATCAGATATAACAAAAAAAAAAACCCAAAGTCAGAAGAAATTACTTACAGAAGATAGCCTGCACATGTTGCCCCAAACATCTTATCCACTGCCCGCCCCACAGAGCTTAATTGTAAGTATTAGGCCCTGAATAAGAAACTTTCTGCAGTCTTTAATAGCAAAGACTGTGAGGAAAAAATGCAGAATGCAGAAGGAATTCTATCTTTTTCCCCCTCAGACTACACCAAAAGATAGCTATTACTTTGGCTAATGGAGGAAGAAGACAACTTAGATGAAATTACTCTTCTCCTTTGTCAGGGGAACATAAATGATCACAAAACCTTTGACTTGTAAGGAACAGTGAACACAGGCTTATAAGTAGAGAAGGAAAAAACAAAGACCTAGCTCCATGAACTGCAGACACATGAATACAGAAGTTATACCCACTCAGTATTTGAAATTCATTTCTACATAAAGCTCAGTGTATTTTAGAAAAATCTAATTTAAGAGGCACCTGGTAAAAGTGAGTGAGTATTCGCAGCTGTGAGCACATTTTAGGTATTGAGTCTTGAAATTCTTTCATCCTCTTGTTCTCTTCTTCCTCTTCTGATGCAGTTACACCCCACTTGCCCTACAAAGAAACCAAACAAGTTAAGAGGTGAAGCATCACATGATTCAAGTTGCTAACTCGGCCACCTTCTGCCCAGCTACATCAGATTTATAAAAACCAACCACTGTCATAGAAAGACAAACACAAAGCCTCTAATATGGAAACTATCAGAACCCCCCTTGGTGGTTGTACACCACATGAAAGAAATAAGAGGTTTATTAGCAAGGCAAGTCTCACACGAACACTGCATGTCAGTCTCACAGCAGGGAAGCAGACATGGAGCTATGGTATTTTTTGCAAAAGGGTTCCATTTACTTTATCTAAAAGAGCTCTAAATTTCTCATCCTCCAAAGTCCACTAGAGAAATCAACTCACATTTTGGGTAAGACAGAAATCAAAACCACCACTCAGCAGTTTTATTTGAAGTCACTAGCAACTGCTGATGACTTTTACATCTGTCCCAACTACATTTTTCATTTTTACTGTACTTCTACATGGTACCTAAAATCCTCCATAAATCAAAAGCCTCAATTCATTTTCACATTCTAGAAATATCCTTATTGTACCTCAAGCTCACGCTGTTTTCTCCTCTCCTCAAATTGCAACCTCAGCTGCAGCTCCTCCAGAGCAGCTCTATACATTGCATCTTGGGCATTCTGGAGCTCAATGATCTGGTCAAAAACTGCTCGAAGCTGGTTGAGTAGCACCTGTGCAGCAGGCAACAACATGATTAAACAACTGTACAGCAGAAGAGTTTTAAGTTACCACCCTTCTCCAGAAAAGAAGCAAAGAAAAAAGTAAAAGAAAAGTAAAAGAAAAAAGTCTTTTTTACACAGCTGGAGAGACTGTTCTGCAAAGCCTTAAGTCAGCTGTTCCATGATCACACAGCTTCTTAGGATGAAAAGCAACCGGCCCACACTACAGCAAGTTTTATTATCAACATGTGTCACTATGTCTGGGCAGTAGGTACAGAACCTACCATTATAAAATCTTATATCAGAGGAATAAAAGTGACTTTTCCCTTTTCCCTTTGCTCCTAACAATGTCAAAGAAGGTCGCTCCTGACATATGTGCCAAGATCATAAAGATACAGTTTTATGCCAAGGAGAAGACTTACCCTGGAATCACTATCCAGCAAGCACCGAGCTATGATTGTGTCCAGAAAAACTTCATGAGCTGCAATGATGTGATCCAAGTCCTGTGCTTGCTGGACCTTGTTCCAGAGCTCATCCCATGAACATTCAAGCACCTGAAGCAATGATACAGGATTAAGCTGTTTCAATTTGATAGATGATACGCTCTTTGAAATTTAAGACACAACACATACAGGCTACTGCAAGTGCTTCATTTACTAAGTAACTAATTGTGTGGGTAGAGTATACCTCAAATGTAATGTAATACTGCATTTGATGAATGAAATGGACCATTTCTGATGCCAGAATGTGACACTGATGCAGCACCCCAGAAAGCTCTGTAAAAAATCCAAAGAGATGGCATGTTAAAGACTGCAAGGACAAGCACAGCCAGCAAATCAGCTTGGTAAATTTTTTTCACCAGATTGAATACGTCATAACACAGCCACTAATCTTAGATGGTAGCAGCAGTGACCTTCTGAGGCCAGGTGTCCTCTCCCACCCACCAAAACTTCTTAATTATAAAACAATAAATTTCTAAGTATTACTACGCCATATGGACGTGTAACTCCCAATAGATATTTTTTACTGAAAGAAGTGTAGATAGATTAAAAAAAATTTCAAGAGTGAGCCAGTATAGATGCTCACAAATACGGCTATATTCTCTAGCTGAGAAATAGGATCAAAGAGTCCCGGGCCATGAAACATACACCAGAGCCACTACATTTCAGAGCTTTCCTATTTCTTCTCAAACATCTTTCTCTTCTTAGCCTCTTCTGTTCTTAGCTAAACAAAAGCAGAGGGAATAAGTGAAGGTAAAACTAGTAAATTCAGAACTGTGCATGTATGAGACTTAATAGTTAACAAAGAGCATAAGAAAGAGGGAGACATGGGGTTCAAACAAGAAGGCATCAAGTAAGATAAATACAAAGGGATGGAAGAATTACAGTCTCACAACTGGGCCAACAAAGATACTTATGTTAGTGCAACTTTTCAAGACAGGGATCAAGGATTAAGTAAAACAGATAGGAAACTTCTATTTACAATTACGTTATTTTACTTTCATCATCATCACCATCATCTACCATTAAACAGCCAGTCAAGAGGAGCACCAAAATACAAAACTAATCTGAACATCATTCACCAGACACTTTTTTCCCTCTTAACACACAGTTAAAAATAAGATGCAGTCATCTATACCCATTTTACAAGCATGCCATCCATCTGGACACCCCTCACCTGGCATACTTTTCAGAAGCTTTGCATTGCACATGTGCCCTTTCCATATATCAGTAAGAATATACTCCATTCTCTTCGCTCTCCAAAGGAAATTAAATACTCTTAGATAGTGGCTCATGCACTCACGTGTAAATACCTACAACACAAAGAAAATACCAGTACAAATTAATAAACATACCATATGTCCTAAAATGCCAAGAACCTCTTCACAGTCCATCTTATCTGATCCATGCAGTTTATTAGTAAATATTGTAAAAAAAGTTTCCTGGAAATCCCAGAGCTTTTGGAAAGATCCTCCCTTGAGAGCTGAACAGTTACCTAGCATTCAATTAGACAGAGGGCATTGCTGGAAGTGTAAGAAGTGGTGAACACAGCAAAGCCTAAGCCTCTTTTCAAGCAGAATATGAAAATTCCTTCTGCTGGTCAGACTCTGTACTGCTTAAAAAGAAAGTTCTTACAAATTGTTTATAGAGGCTAAATACATTCTGATAAACAGTGCAACTACCTATAAAATACCACTTAGACAGCATAACTAAGTTCTCCACAAATATATTCTTCAGTTCCTTGCAAATTTTCCCAAATTAGTATCTACAGACTAGTAATTATCAAAGAATAGAAGCATGCAATTTATTAAGTACTTGCTAAAAATTGTGCTGGAACAAATGAATTACTGATTTTCAGTAATAATTGTCTTAAACGTAGCTTTGCAGCACTCATAGTTAACTGGTAAGAATTGAGATTTTTGCTTAACTGTTGATACAGGAGGTACATCCTAGATGCAAAAGAAAAAAAAAATCTCTGATTTCACACTCCAGAACAAAAAAAGGTTACTTCAATTAAAAAAACACTTAACAATTTAATTCAGCATCAAAAACACATTCATAGCCAGCAGTGTATGACATTACCGTTGCTATTGGCCCATCAACATGATAGTCCAAACTGAAGACATCCCATCCAGTGTCCCCAGGAGATACCTGTATTAAAAAGATACACTGTCAGCATATAATCAGAGCATACTAAAGCTAAAGACAAGCATTACTTGCTTGTTCTTTCATTCTGAAGGGCCTATGAGCAAACAAGCATCCACATCAACAAGAGATATAGGAGTTTCTTGTTTAAAGCAGCAGATTAGGCAAAAATTGATCAAATCCTTTGATACAAGGGTGACACTGATCTCACACAAATACTGATGTTCGCAACATCAGTGTTTCTCCACTGAACATAGTAAAGGAAAATAAAGGTAAGGAAAAATTTCTTTGGCATCTGAAATAGACTTATTCCAGATACTATACCTCATCACTAAAGTCTCACCTCAGGGACTGAAACCTTCAAATTAACTCAAGTTTCTTACCACAGGCCTCTTCCAGGAAATGTGCTTTCATTGCTTCTCTTTTTTTGACTAGAGGCAAGAAGGAGGCACACACCCCATTCTGCTCCTTCCTGCCTCAATTCTTGTAAGAGCAACAGCATTAAGAGCTGGTTGGAGAACCTCAAATCAGGGCCACCAGCATCAATTTCTATTAGGTCCCAAATACTCAACCTTGTATTGTCAATGGCTGTAAACCCACATCTTGAAATACAAATAGACAATAGACAGGGAAAGTAAAAAGACGACGACTTATTAAATGACCTTCATATTACTCAAAGTAAACTTCAGAGGAAAGGAAGAGCAGAAATGTATTCACACATGAAAATTTTGTTTCATATATATGTCTGCATGTCTACATAAACAAAGGTATGTTTCAGGTCAGAGTCACCATGAAGCAACAGACCTCCAGAAGTCGAACATCCAGTCGCTTGAGAATCTCAGGATTATCAAACTGGGCATTCGTGGCTCTCACTGCTGTTTCCAGGATTCCAGTTAGATTATGCTGATATAAGGTTGTAGCTGGTCGTGCAAGCTCTGGCCTGGTGGTTATGAAGCAGTCATAGCACATTACTGAAATACTCTGCAGCAGCAATTCAGTAGTAACCGCAGCACACAGCAAAACCCTTGTCTAACTGGCATTCAAAACTTCTCATATTACTCTTTCAGACTTAATCATTAAGAACATCAGTGAGCAAAATATTTGCACAGAGTATGAGCAGAACATCTGTTCATACACAGCTACACTTCTGAATACTAGCATGAGGAGTAACTTAATCCCCATTTAATGCCAGTAATTTGAAGTCACCAGGACTGCTTGTTTAGCTAGCCCCTAATTTGAGTTGCATTCCTATCTTAAATGAGGCAGATTACATCATTAGCACAACAAACCAATAATTTCACTTCAGTTTTGAGAAACTTACTGATAGCCATCTCACAGGCTCAGAAGTGCTGTGCTCAGAAACCCATCCCGTCTACGTAACTTCAATTTTCCACAGACTTGCAACATGCAACTCCCGTACCACCTCTCTCCCCCTCAGGATCAGTACTGGAAAGCCTCTGATTCTTTCGGCCTCAAATGTAATACTGACTCCACAAAGTAACCTCATTCTGCTTCACATTAAAAACTATGGTCATGATTTTGATTTAAAACAAGTTAATGAAAGCTTTATTACAAAGCTTGCCTTCTAGATCAAAGCAAAGCTTTGCAAGCCAATGCTTCTGACTGAAGAAGCTTCATCAATAGCACCAGCATTGCTATTGATGAAGCTTGCAAATACTCTTTAAGAACTGGAATCAGTAGTTGTGGCTGCACCTGAGTGCTTGAAACAAAAGCCAGTGAGGAATCAATTAGATTTTTAGAACTGCATTGAAGGGTCTTGACACAATGTTTTGGACCAAACACCTCCAAAATATAGAAGCCTAATAATTCCAGACGAGCTAATCAGTGGCATCAAGAGCAGGTGGTTTCTGCTTAAACTTGCTGACAGGACCAAGAAAAGCGCCAATATCCTCAAGGCTTTCACAGGGCCAACATAAAGATATCTGTATTAGTATAACTTTTCAAGACTTTGTCAAATGGTACTGTATGTATCTCTTATCAAAAAGGAAGAACAAATTTTAAGCCTCAGGGTCAAAGAAATTAAACACAGAATAGAATTTCAAAGTTATTACTCAAAAATTTAATTGAACAAGGTACTTAGAGGGTCCTCTTTGAAAAGCAAAACAATTTCTGTGCTTATCATGCACAGAACCATCAGAAATTCAACATAATTACCCTTTCTATTGTCTTACTTGAGCAAGTCCATTAAATGCCTGATAAAGTCTCCTTGACCAAGTAACAAGTAGCGTCTCATGGCCTGCATGTGTTCCAACAAATTGTACTTCTTATTGAGAACATCCAGCAGGTATTTGCTGGTTTCAAAATAAGCTGCATCAATTTTCTCCTGAAATGCATTTTCCAGATCTGTGAACAAATCAGCAGCTAAAAGAAAATAAAAATTAAATTAGTAGTTTTCAAAAACTGGGGCAAACAAGCTTTCAAGTTGAAACACAAACAGAAACTGCCATTTCTTCTGATCCACTGTGTTATACATTTGCCATAGCCAAAGCAAAAGCAAGTCTAAAGCAGCCTACACTTCAACAATAATACTTTTAATCTGCGCCCAGATTGTACTTTCCAGTAGAAGCTCATGTTATGTCACTTTTACATAAAAAAGTTGGGGATTTGTAAGCTTGCTGAAATACTGCAGTTTACAAATCAAATAATTTATGAAGATCTAAAAGCACAGAATTAGGAAAAACCTTCATTGAGCAGAATCTAGATCAGAAGGCACTTGTAAGCATGTGGGGGAAAATAAACCAAATAATCTGAATGTTAAAACACTCAGACTAGAGTTTCCATAGATGAGAGAATGAGAGAAAAGGGAATATGCTTGAATTACCTAGGGGACAGCCAGCAACCTGTTATTCTCTCTCCATCTTTCATGCATGGCAATTTGGGGACAGGAAACAGTAGAAAGTAGTAGGAAGCTTATTTCACTGTTCTGTACAACTACAAGCTCACTGAGAAAGAGACTCCAGTAAAACTGTTAAGAGATAGCAAGAACTGTGGCTTCTTCAGTTAACATGGAGCAATACTCCAAATACTGGATTGCCAACTATCATAAGATTCAGACCTTCTTCAGCATTAAAGGATATTCTCCCACTTTAACTACTCAATTAATAAAATGCTTATGAACTGAAGAAATAAGCAGTGGCTCTAATAAAGAGGTCACTCTTTAAGAAGGGAAGCCTAAATCTCTGGTTCAGACATTCCTGGAGGTTTCCAAACTGTCATTCAGTAACCAATGAAACTCTCCACAAAAAGTACAAGAGATGTCAAAAGAGATAATATTTTTATAATATATTGCTGTGTTTAAAATCCCTAGACTAGAGAAATACTACTTGGTCAAGTAACACACATCAACCCTAGGGATGTGAGAATTAATACAGCCTGCAGTAAGTGCAAGTTTCTTTCCTCAAGATGCTGCAATCCTTACAGTGAGAGAGGGAAAACAAGAGAGGGAACAAGCCAATCCAGAAAGAGTTACTAGCTAATCTCTTCAGTCCGTGGATACAGAGGCTGGGCTTAGCACTGGCCCAAGGCACAAGCAAAGCCAGCAGGTAACTCCCCGGTTTGTCTATGGCCATGTCACCGTGGCAGGCATGCTGGTCCTGGCTCCACTCACGCAGGGGTGAGCATGTCTAAGCAGTAGCTCTGAGATACACAGACCAGTCTCAACTTCTTACTGCCTCAAGCAGAAAAAGCAGCCTTTCACCTGTCCATAGTACTGATCCTCTTGCCTTGAAGGAAGTGATGTGGCCACAGCCCTTCACCTCAGACTGCAAAGTCAATTTTACATACACAGCTGTAATGCACCACCTCTGCATACACACATAGCCCCCAGCACAAGCAAAATGCAGTATTCCTGTCTGACATGCAAAACTGCTAAAAAGGTTTTTTACATCAAAAAAACCACAAGGCCTAGGCACAAGTTTTGAAAACTGTTCAAAATTACCTCAGAACACTGAAAAGCCAGACACGGATAAAGAAAGGTTCAGACTAAAAGCACTGACAGGCAAGTCCATGAGCTGCTACTGAATATAGTGTCATTCCTGGTCCAGAAGTCCCCAAACTACAGAGAGCTACATGTTGGAGCTGAGGTCACTTTATCGGACTTTTTTACTGTTCCTCTCTCCCAAATGCTACAATTCCCTGCTAGGCAAGATGACTAACTTCTACACAGTTATGTCAGACTTCTTGTTTTAATACATGTTCAGACAGCTTTCTACACAATGATTACTTCAGCATCAAAAGGAAACTGGGGAAACATGACAGTTAAGGCTCCAAAGCAAATGAAAGAAATAAATAATACAGCCAAACCCATGAAATGTTCAGATTTAAAACATGAAAAAGCATCTACAACGCAGGCTGGCATCCTAGCTTTCCATGATCTTAACAAGTATTATCTAAAGGGACTTTCAGGAACTTGTTTGATGGCACAAACAAGCACAAAAGGAAGCATTTCCAATATCCCTGATATAGAATGTTCTTTCAGGATTAAATGGGTAAAATGCCCTAAACACAAATGCAGTTTCATGCAGAATTAAAGCAATGCAATATCATGAGGTATTTAGGCTGCCAACCATAAGCTCAGCACGTTTTCAGCACACTGCAGATAGAGCAACATTTCTAAAACCACACTTCTGCCTCAAACAGTTATTCTCAGCACTTAAGATAATGTAGGTGCTTTGAAGCTTTCACCCTTAGATAACAGGAAACCTGTATTTGTACAGATCTTCCATTCAATGAAGGAGAAAGAGAGAAACAAGTGCAAATTTAAAGAAATATTGGAAAAGCATGGCCATAAATGCTGTATAAAGCAGTGAAAGTAGTGTAGCCGAAGAATTTTTTTTCCTTTTTTCCAGGAGCTGCTAGCAAGATGATTGTTCAAATGCATTCACAGCCCTTATTCACTTAACCCTGATCCCTTTCTGCACTTCAGGCTTATCTTTGACTAAGCAAGCACTGAATGTGGTACAAAACCCACATTATTAGAAGACATGTTCTTCCAGATATGAATGGGATTTTATTACTAGAACATTTTTCATAGAGGTACTCATGCCAGAAGCCCCTACTGTGAAGAGTTAATATTAAAACTAATCCAAGGTTACCTGGAGGGGAAAAAAAACCCTAACAAATCCAAACCAAACAACCCCACATACACAAGCTTTAAAGTCATGTAAAAGTAATACTATGTCATAAAGTGTTAAGAAATATGTTCTTTGAAAATAAAAATTTGACGGAAAAAAATACTTAGATGATTAGCATCAGAAAACTTATCCCAGTGAACTGTATCTCAACAGTTAGACTATCTTTAGTATATTAAACAAGCTATCAAAAGAAGTTACAGTAGCAAAATATCACTTCCACTAGAAGGCAGCAATCTGTCCTTTCTCCCAGATGTAGCAGCATCCTACACATTCTTTGCTTAGTATTTAGACATAAAGTCTTGGTTTAGATGTTTACTGTTTGCTATCTTTAATCAGAACAATGTTCGTCTCATTGCAACAAATAGGCTACCAAAAAATAACCACAAATGGTATATAAGTTGTTATTCATTAAAACAGATCTACTCTAAGTAAAACAAAATAACCTGAAGGACTTCTAATAGTTAAGTTTTGGTTCGACGTTCATCAGCTGGTAATCCCAATTTTAAGTAATCTTCAAAAAGAATTTTGCTAACCTTCCACACACTTATTTTTGACATATTGGTATAGCACATTTACAGTAAGGCTAGAAAGGCTTTTGTTCTGTTTTTATTGCTTATTCTCTTATACTGAGTATTTTTATTTTTCAACCACAAAATTAACTCACTATTATGGAATTGTATGATGAAGTATATTTGATGAGAAGTCAAACATACTAAATTCTTATTGCAACACTCAAGAATATCTCTTGTCCCACCCCAGCTGAGGCAACTGAAGGCAGACTGCTTTATGGTTTCATTCACAAATTCAGTACATTAACAATCATCCAGCAGACCTATCAAATTAAGAAAATTATACACATGCATCAACATACATCTTTTGTAAAATACAAGTTAATATATACATAATTAAATTATCTATATCTTAGGGCAGATGGGATTTTTGTACTCCTTTCCACCCCACTATCCATGAAGTCAGTTTACAGTCTAAACCACATATACAATGGGAGGTCAGTTCAATGGGGAGACACTGAATAATATTAATACTGTACCATCTTTTGAAGACTCTGCAGATTTTGCAACAGCAATCATCTTTGTGGATGGAGTTTGATCATGACAAACTTGATGCAAGAAGTTTATGGATTTTCCTATTAAAAGGACCTGAACAAAATAGGATTTCTTAAAAAGTGATTCGCTTATACGAAATAAAATAAAATACCAAACAATGAAGCCATCCACAACCACCAGGACAACAAGATATTTTGTAATTTTTCTGTGCTCTTAGTTTCACAATCCCAACTATAGCAATCTAGAATAGCAATGCTAATAGGAAAAGGTTTTAAACACAAACCTCTTTTCCCCCTACTTGAGATCTCCTCAAAGTTTAACAGTTAGAGGATGGAAAGGAGAAACAGTCCTATAGCCTTCCTTCACAAACAATTCTAAAATTCCTTAGCCAATTATTTTCTGTTAAATTTGGCCTCTATTTTCTCAATAGAAATCTAAGCAGCAGCACAGGGCAAACAAATCATCAGAAGATGAACTTTTAGATTCATACCTTTTTTGATTGCTCCATTGTAATAAAAGATGGGATCATTGATTTCCTCAAAGTGTATTTGTCATGCCACAACCGATCAGTTTTAACTGTAGGATCTGAAGCTACAAAAAACTGAAGATTGAAATACATATTAAAAGCAAAAGATTAATGTAAACTCTAACCTATAGTTTCACCTATTATTCTTCCTATTTTAACAGATGCACAGGGAAAAAAACCAAAAAACATAAGAAAACCAAAAAGCCAAAAAATTTTGCAATTGATGGTGATCAAAAGCTGTAGTCTCTCAACTGCACACAAGATAATCCTCTCATTTGTAAAAATCTAAAACTACTTTATTAGTTCTGTTGAAGTGAAGTTTGGATGGATTATGTCCTCATCCTGTCAAACAATATACCCATTTGCTGGACATGAACTTCTTTCACTGCCTCCAAATACCATTTTCCCCAACAATGGCCAATTGTCTTTGTTCAAAACTCTCTATCATATGAAAATTACAGCTTTTCGGTACAAGACATCCAACAATAATTTTCAATATGAAGAACACTCTTCCAGTGCACATGCAGAGGTTAGAGACAACAAACTACATAAAATCCAAAAAATGACAAAACTTCATATCTGGGAAGTAGCTGGGAAAAAGAGTATTTTACACTTCTAAAAAAGGATTGCTAGACATTTTACACAATTCTAATCTTGAAGATCAGCAGTCACTATCACTCACTTAAACTTTGGCCAAAATAAGGACATTCCAAGAAAACAGACAGCACATTTGACTCTCAAGTAAAATTACTCAGATTTGTCTCCGAAGCACTCAACTAATTAAAAAAAATTATTCTTTGGCTTCTTGGAACAAATAAAAAAAGTTTAGAAAATTGAATCACTTTAAACAGACGGTACTGATTGGAGGCAGGAAAGAGTTGAGGAATTTAGAAAAGCATAAGAATATTTCCAAGAAGAAAAAGGACAATTACTGGAACTTGATGTTACAGAAGTCACAACAAATAACTTCGCAGAATTTCTATTCTGGAACCATAAACCTCTTCTAGCCAGTTTGACAGACTGAACTTATTTATCACAGATAACAGCTTGCAGTCAGAGAAAAATATTCTGAGCTTCATTCCAAATACAAGGCTTGCAGTCTGAAGAGTTACAAAGAACTCTGCGTACATTACTGTTGTTACAGTAGGCAAGAAAAGATATAAAGGAATTGTTTTGTCTTATTCTGACTCTACCAACCAGACCCAGCACATGATTTGTTGAAGACAACACATTGCAACCTACACATATCAAATTCATGAAAACTCCACGGAGAGTGATATTTCAGGCTGTTACTGCATGTATTGCTTACTCATGTTATTTTCATCACACTCTACTTTTCAGATTGTCCTCTAAGCTTCTCGCAGATAATCACACCACAAAACAGAGAGATGAAGTATTTGCTGTAGCACATACATTACCTCATGGTATGTATCCTCCAGCTCTCCATCATAAATCCAGCGATAAAGGAAGTTCAGTACAGGATGGGATACCAGGCCAAGAATATGCTGAACCAGAGATCTCATGTAGGGATCACCTGTTTTAGTATAGGCATGAACTGCTGAGGCTAGTTCACCACCTTTTCTCCCTGTAAGAAGAAAGGGAGAGGAACAGAAACGTTTGAAGGAAAATCATACACATATGCACTTTGTTTAAATTTAGCAGCCATTGATTTCAGCTACCCATGTGTCACATCAAGCTTGCTAAACAGCAATTCTAAAACATAGCAAAAGTAGATTTTTTTTAATTGCTAACAGGGAATTCCTAGGTTTTAAGGCGTGAATTATTAATCTCACTAAAGCATTAAGCAGAGTTCTCTGTCAACTTTATGGTAGCTTAGAGGAATGCAAAACAGAGGTTGATGTTATGCTTCCAGAGAAGCATTAAAGGAGGCTTAGAATGTTCTCCTTCTCTCCTGTACTTGACACTCACAGATATTCTGTGTGCATAAATGCACACAAACACAGCTTTCCTGTTTCTTGGTTATAGTTGTCCCCATAGCCCCATTAGATAATATCTCCTGTCTTCTTGCAATTGAAAAGTAAGAGGCAATCAGAAAAAAAAGTTCAAAAATAGACTGAATATTTGATTTTGCTGCCATGCTCCACAGCTTACCACTTCCTTGCGGCAGAGGCCATGAAACTCAAAATTTTCATGAATGTCTTTACTTTTACTAAAAAGTAAAGCATATTTTTAAAAACAATTGCTACCAATTCCAATAATCAAGGTAAGGCAAGTATTTCAGGCTTTTTTTGGCTAAGATGCTCTTTCTAAAGGGCTATAATCTCAAATCTGAAGTACCATCAGGGAGAAGCATCAGTTACTGGTCAGTTTAGTCAGCTGCTGGCCAAGGTTCTGGTAAACTCCAACATGACTCTCCCCCACATCTTCTTGTGGATCGCCAACAGAAACACAATATTTGCAGATTTGCAAAGTTTTGCTGTTTCACATGAATCTGAAGACAAGTTGCTAATAACTCCTCTATGCCATCGTATATAGAGAAACTGCATAATACTCATGCATACTGAAGAAACTAAGCCAACCATTCCGTAACATGTTAGTAGGGCTTTTTCAGTGTACCATCCTCCGAAAGATGATTAAGTAATTGAAAATAGCATGAAAAGTGCACGCTTAAAATGGAATTTTTGGAGCACATTCTAGTTTTAAAAAAGTAAGAAGTCCGAATGTATCAACACAGCATATAACTTGTCATGCTTTGTTTAAACTGAAAGAGGGAGAATCTGAACTACCTACTTTTCTAAGAAAAAGGTCCAAACAAGCACTAATATTATTGCTACCCACCTCTAGCATGCACAACTACTCAAAGTTATATAACATCCACAGAAATATTAAATTAAACAGACCTTGACAGTGATCAACAAGTGCTGCAAGGGTCTTTAACCTTATTTTGGGGTCGTAGGTCCAGACTAGAAGACGGCGAAGTGTTAAACTGCTCTCAAGTCCCAAATTCACACCCTGATCATCTTCCAGTTGCAACTGACCACATTAGAAACAGAAAGCCATGTCAAAGAACAAAAGTCAAGCAGAACTCATGTTTCATAATTTGTTCTGAAGTCAGATTTTTACTAATACACTTGAAATACCCCGTGTTATGTATTATCAAATCACTGGGCCAAAACCTGAGATTTTTAGGGGAATTTTTAGGGGAATTTTTAGGGGAATTTTTAGGGGAATTTTTAGGGGAATTTTTAGGGGAATTTTTAGGGGAATTTTTAGGGGAATTTTTAGGGGAATTTTTAGGGGAATTTTTAGGGGAATTTTTAGGGGAATTTTTAGGGGAAACTTGAGCACAGGTGAAAGAACAGACACAAGCATAAGTGAAATAAGTCAGACAAAGCACAAAGACCAAGAAAGTTAAAGACAGCAAGGTAATAGTCCTGAAAAGAGAGAAGAGCAAAGGAAAAGAGAGAAGAGATCCTAAAAAACTGCCAGAAATACTCGAAAAAGAGTGAAGAAAAACATCTAAAAGAAAGGTAGGCTGATAAACTTATCTCCTAAAAAGCAGGAGATAAACTTTATTACTGCACATGCAGCTTAATTTAGTACAATACAGGACAAATTCCATTATCTTCCTCCAGAAGCCATCAGAACTTAAGTTAGCCTTAGAGTGAGATTAAGGAATTGCTATGTTGAAAAAAAAAACACCAAACTTTAAAAGCTACAATAAGAAAACCCTATCATAATATGACTACCATATATCTTCCAACACCACGGAAAATAAAAGCCAAGTATTTGCATCCAAGGGGCAAATGCAAACCTTATACAAGTACAGATGGAATAAGCAGGACAAGAACACAACTTAAAAATACAGAAGCAAGTTCCTGGACCAGTACAAGGAGACAATCTCTTAGAAAAGATGCTGTTTCTGGTATATGACAGCCAACCCACTCTGTTCTTTCCCATCTAGCACACTTTTTTTAGCCAAATGCAACATACTAGCTAAATTTAAGACTAGTGTTATCCACATTAAGTTCAGCCTTAGAACCAGTTAAACTGATTTGCTTCTGAATGCTCCTGTGTCCATGTCTGGGATTTTTCTTTGGTGTTTTTGGAAATCAGCAATGATAGGAGAGATACATGAGCCACCCTTTGGCTTTATGGAAGACATGGTATATCTTCATCATGGAACTGCATTTTTAAATGGGCTGACAGTGTGAAAACAACCTGCAAGAAAAAGACCAGAGACGCTTATGGAATAGTAGACAGTACGCTCAGGATTACTCATTCAAGGGCAGAAACAGGCTCAGGGGAAGCTCTGAAGACATAATAAAAAGTTACAAAGAGTATAGAACCTTTTGACAAGACTCTTGTTGTTCTATTCCCGTACTGCTCTCTAGAATTGCAGTTAACAACTCCTAAGCTGGCAGCCTGTACAATCTCCTCAATCTACAAATGCCACATACGCTCAACTTCAAGTCAGTTTTCTACATGTTTACAAGAAGCTAAAAGGTACGGGTTTTTCGTCCATTCTGTAGTGCAACCTTCAAGCCCTTCCACCTTCCAACAAGTCACAAAAGAATCTCTCCTCCACTGCTGGATCTCCTTCCTTTCTTTTATGTCTTTGGGAAGGAATGTTGCCAGGAGCTTCTGAAAACCCAAACATAACGTGACTCTGGGAACCCCTTCAGTTAGGTGCTGAGGAACCTAGATTCCCCAGAAACTCCAGTCTGCTGCTGCAGCAAAGCACTACCAACACCGTATCGACTGTTCCCTATGAAAATGCATTTAATCAACATGCTCAATGCACTCACAAACTCTAACACTGAGGATGAATCTGGCAAGGAACATGAAGAGCAACAACAAGAATAGCAAATGTATGTCCAACTACTGAATGATTCTAGGTGAGGGATGACAGGAAAAATGGAAAACGCTGAGGTACTTAATGCCTTTTTTGCCTTGGTACTTCGGTAAGATTTGCTGCTGGGGATACCAGCTGTCGAGATAAAAAGTCTAGAACAAGGAAAACTGAGTTTAGAAGGATCAGGCTAAGGCACACCAAATAAACGAGATATGCTTAACCTATGAGACCTTATAGGACGCACCAACAAGTGTTGAGGGAAGGAGCTGGCCAATGTCACTGCAAGGCCACTCTCCATTATTTTTGTAACACAGCAATTAGAGAAAGTTTCTGACTACCCTGCAAAAGAAAATGTCACTCCTCTCTTCAAGAAGCCATAAAACTACACACCAGTGAGACTCACTTCATTCCTTGGGATTGCAATTAACCCTGGAAAGCCATTTCCAAGCTTATGGAGGACAAAAAGCTTTCTCAGGGAAAAAAGCTCAGGGAAAAGAGAAGGAAATAGGAGCATTTGTGGTGATGGAGTCTGTTTTCCCAAGCAAGTGTTAAGTGTCCTGAGGCTGTGCTTGCCAGAAGCAGCTGGACATCTGCCTGCCTATGGAAAGCAGTGAATGAATTCCCTACTTTGCTTTGCTTGCACGCACAGCTTTTGCTTTCCCTTTTAAACTGTCACTAACTTGATTGACTTGTCTTTTTGTCTTCTTTCTATTTTCTCCCCATTCTTCAAGAGACAGGGGTGCAAGAGGCTGGGGGGGGTGCCTGGCTGCTGCCCAGGGTCAACCCACCACAAAGGCAAATGCAGTTTGAAAATAAGTAGCCCTAGAACTTTCGTTTTCTCCTTACAGGCTTTCCCTCCCACCCTCCTCATCTCTTCTTTAGAAAGGTTTGGTGGAGCAGGAAAGGTAGACAAAACTACATTTCAAAGTAGTCGAGTATTTTCATTGTAAAGGAGTTTTAGAAGATAGAATAAATCAAAGCTTCAGTAAACCAAGAGAGAAAACACATTTTGGACAGAGCAAGAAGTAATTACAAAGGGAAGAACTGGATAATAGCCAGGAAAAACAAGCAATAAGTATAGGTAACAGACATTCCAAAAGTCAAGAATGTTCAAGAACTGCAGGCGAGTTAAAAGAACAGATGCCTTGAGAACATTAACAAAAGCCTGTAACAAAGCATAAAGATTTTACTGAAGTTAGAATTTTAAAAGGCAGTATAATTTAACTTCAGGTCAACTCCCAGAATAAATTTTTCACCATTACAAGTAATGAACCCCTTGAAAAACACCTTTAAAAAAAAAGCAAGCAGAAGAATAATGTTCATTTCATTTTTATTTTAGAGACAGCATCTAGATGCACACACCTACAAACATTTGTGGAAAAACTGCAAAATTATCAGCAAAATTATCAGAGCTGGTCTATATGTTACAGAAAAATAGTAAAACACTGGAACATCTGCAGAACAGAAGTCTTTACTCTCAGAAAACAAAGGGACAAGAAAAATGTACAAATTGCCCCAAACAGAAAAAACATTGGAACTTATTACTAGCTGCTGAATCATGCACTACTGGAAATATAGACTGTTTTTTTCTCCCCTCAAGGATGTGTGACTTTGTTTGGGATTTGAATGATAAAGATATTATGCAAGATGAAACTAACAAAAAGGATGCAAAACAGGGACAGAGACTTAGAAATACACATTGTATTCCTCATATAACACATCAAATACCAGTGAATTCTTAAGAGAAAAATATTCAAGGGCACATACATTTAAAGAGTAAGAAATGTGCAGACAATTGTGTTCATTGTCAACAGAAACTGCTGTACATCCTTTACATTCTAACAGAGTAGGCAGGCATTATCTTTTTAGGAGATATTTAAATAACATAGAACAAAATAGTAAAGTTCAATACGTACCACTTAACTTACCTGAGAATGTAAAACAGACAGAAGCCTGTAGTATTCTTTAAGTTCCTGATGTAAGGCTGCACAAAAACTCTGTAAGAGAAGGAGAAGGAAAAAAAAAGGGAAAAGTAATCAGGAGAAATCTTTCTGATTTAATTCTGTCACCACACTTCCAACACAGTCAGAAATTTCCTTAACGGAATCTTTTTACAAGTTTCAGCATAAAAGCCAATTCTTAGAGAAATGGCCAAAGCGTAAGTCCTCTAGGAGTCGCATATACCTTTTCCAAGACTTTATACACATTATCAAGTGACTTTGTTTCTTGCTACCTTAACTCAATCAACAAGTTACACTATGACAAGTGTAACTCTTCAAGTAGATATATCATCTCAGTAACAGCATTAATAATTAGCATAGGGATGTACAAGTTGTAGCATGACCCAGTTGAAGATTTTTTTTAATAATCATGTAAGATACAGTATGCAGTCATGTAATAGAGTTTAACTTTCAGGAAGGCCTCTAACAACAGAACACAGAAGTTAGGCAACTATCATATTTACAGTATAGACTGTATGACATGAACAAGAAAATACAATGCTCAAAAAAATGCTCCAAGTAAGTGCTGCAAGATTAAGTACTCTAAATTTTTGACCTTCTATCAATTCACAGTTATATAGGATTCTTCACTTGACATGGAAGAAAAGAACACCACAAAGTCTATCTTCAGAAAACTCTCCTTTGTAATTCTAATCACACCTACTTTAAGTTTTTTAAAAATCAAGATAAATTTTTAAAACAATTCCTGAAATAATATTTGTTTAGTGATAAATATTTTCTACAGTTTAGGGTTTGGGGGAGATCTTGCTTTACTTTTGTAATGGTTTTAACCTAACATACAGACTAAAAAAATGCCTGCAAGTCATTTTTGAAAACAGAACTCAAAATACAGCTCATTAATTTAGGACTCAGTGAAAAAGACTTTAAAATCCCCCATAAAGTGTCCAAAGTTTTTTATTTGTTTGGTTTCTCGGAAGAATACTCTCATGCACACACACAAATTATTCAGAACTTCCTAACCAGTTCTCAGCTAATGGATTTTATATTTATTTTGACAGATTTTTTTCAACTGGGAACTTTGCCAGGATTTTCCCTTCAAGGCCTTTTAAAATTACAGTCAAAAGATTTTGGAAAATATAAGGAAAACTTCATAGAAAGAACCAAAGAACCTGAAGTAAAAGTATTTATTCACTAGAGTATGTAAAAGGCAGAAATAACTTCTAGAAGCACAAGGAGAAAATAAATCTTCTTTCCTGCTAAGCAGCTAAGAAGCCTAGAAAAAAAAAAAAAGTCATTAATCTTGCCATTGTATCCTTTTTAGGGAAAGGAGGTTCCTTTCTTCAACTCAACATTGTAAATTGCAAAGAAATTTGACATTAATTTTATTCCAGAGGATACTGAAGGGCAAAAATGAAATCCCTTGGTGTGTAACTCCACTTTCGATTTCTTCTCACTTGCTTCTCCAGTAAATTTTTGAACCTATTAAAGTGGCACTTACCAAGATAGAGGGAAGAGCAGACCCTCCAAGAAAACAATCAAAGACACTGTTCTGCTCAAAAAGGAAGTGTAGCAATCACTCACTTTAATGATTTAGCAGCCAAAAGGATTTAGAAGCTAACAGGTCACCAATTTTTCAGAGAAGCTTTACAAATTAAAATTTACATCCAGTACCAATTCCTGCATCACAAACCACAGACTTTGCTTCCCAAACTGTTACAGAAAAACTGGACATTATCCTAGAATTATGATTTGGTCTGCTGCAAAAGAGAATCAAGGAAGGAAAAAGAATGCTTGTTCAAGAGAAAAAAATTAAATGCCCACTAGATAAACTGGATCTAAATGGGCAAAATGCCAAAATACAAGCTAAGTTATAGTTAACTACTGAATATTCTTTTTATTTTCTGAGGACAAAGTAAAACTTAGATATTAATCAGCAAAGGTAGGAAAACAAAGTGTAATATATTGTTATACCTTTACTTCTAGTGTCAATACCTGACATTTTGTGTGGTAAAACCAACAGAATCATAATAATCGAGGTGACAGACATCTTATTCTACACCTGGTTTAAACTGGGGTTTACACAGTCTTTCAGGACATTAAGTGAAAGATGTTTTATAACAACATACACTGTTGCGCAAAATTCCTTAATGCACAGCGTGCAGCACCTGAAATTCTCAGCTATAAAAGCTAAGAAGAACATTAAGGCATACTCTCTGTACCCAGATACTGACAGCAAGCGTAGAATATAAGTTTTTATTTGTACGCTTATGTCTTAGAAATATACACAAGTGCTTGCCTCAGGCAAAATGATCAGTATTAGAGCTGTGCAGATTCAGGTAACTTAACTGCACAGCCTTCTGCATAGGACCTGAAACCTACATATGGAAGCCAAGACACTGCACATTTAAATTCACTGAAGAATTTAAGTTCTCCCTTTTCTGTAAACTCGAAGATTAAAGCCAGAAACAGTAAAAATAAGCACAAGCAGGAAACTGCTAGATAAAGAATAAAACTTCACCCAGATGTAAGGGGGAGAGTCCAAAGAAAATGCATACACAGTAGCACTACCATATAAAACATGGAAATCAGCATTGGATCAGTAGAAAAATAATTATTTATATGTAACTAGAAGGCTTACTTAGAATAAGAGACAGAATGGAACAGAATAAAACATTAGAAAAGTAGGAAGCACTACAGTGTCTCTACTGACCTCTTAAGAAAAATTAGATTGAAGGGAGAAGCACTTCAATTTCTTGGCAGATTAAGTAGGATGTTATGGCTAGAGGCAAGGATAACATTTCTGTCGACTCAGAAGGGATAATATCCAGTTTTACAGAGGGAGCAAGTGAGAGGAAACGGGAATGTCTTAGCAGTAAATGTGGTTTTGGGTATTACAGCAGCAGTGAAGTTACTGTAGACTATAAATCATGATGATGAAACCTATAAAAACAAAAATTAATATTCTTTTGATGCTGTATTCAAAACAAAGGGCAGAAGATAACGGACTATTGGCATTTTATGTAAGCTAGTGCAGTACTAACACATGAACACCAACAATAGCTGACAAGAGTGTCTCCTGCACATGTTGTTAACAACTGAATTGGTGATTAATTAGCTCAGGAATTACATCATCTCATTTAAGAAATGTTTTTGTTTATGAACATGCATGAATAATTTTTAAATATCGGGTTTTTTTAAAAAAGGAAGATGAAGAAATGGAATTTATAAGCATTTCCAGCTACAGGGGCAAATTCTTAAGACCAGAAAGAACAAATGCCTTTTCCTTGCTTTCTGACTATGACCCCTATCGAATGCAGCATCCACAGAACAAGTAAATCAAACAATGAATGATTCAAGCTCCCAATTTGATGCATCATTCTAGCACTGCATTTACTCAGTAGTTTCTTAGCCAAAGAAGATGAAATACAGTAGATAGATTGTTTTTTCTAGCTGACCCACCTGTCCCACAAGTCCAAATGCACGATCCAAACTCCTCTGGTCTGTGTATTTTCTTATTTTGTTATGTAGCCACCCCAACTCTGCAAGTCTACTTGTAGTATCTCGGAGAGATTTGGACAAGCTCACCTATAAAGTTAACAGAAACGAGTCTGCAATTAAGTCAAACCTGCCATGCCAATACTGGTTTCTTCACAAAGGTCCCTATTTCTCATAAAAAAAAGCCAGTCTGAGAAATTATTCATTTTACATTCTACAGTACAGGTACTGAAAAAAGCTGACAACCATATAATCAGCATTATATTTATACACACGTGTTAAAAAGGCAGCAGCAATAAACTACTGTCAACTTTAAGACCTTCTCTTTTGGAAATTTTAATGTAAAAGTATTCACACACTCTTCTTACATTAGGCAATTATGCCAATAACAAAATGATCTTCAGAAGAAAGGAAGAAATCTGCATTTTATGTTGTAATATCAGACTTTATCTTATCCTGACAATCGGCAAGACTGAAAATATGAGAATTGTAGCAGAGGTGTCTATGATTGAAACTAATGAAAAAGCTTTGACAAAATAATTAGTTATTGCTACATGTGAAAGAAATAATTTACACCTGACTAGGCATCAGGAACACAAACTTGCAGAACACAACTTCCAAGGTTAAGTCCAGTTTTCGTAAGTTATTTAATTATGTGTCCTTCTGAACTCCTCTAGTCTGTTTCTAGTACCTCACTCACCTTGCAAGCCTTAGTCCCAACACCCTATTTAGATACCACTACTATTTTCATCTGAATCAGCACACTTCTTCCTCTAAATTACCAACAGATAAGACACTTCCTACTTGAGATTTTCCACATTTCACCATATTACTCAAGAATACCATCATCAAGTATTCAAAATTTTATTGAATAAAAAACCCCAAATAACCTGACTGATAACACAGACCACGAGGCAGAGAGTGACTTCTGCCCACAGCAACTGGGTCTATCCCACCTCTACAGACAATTTTGACAGCCATCTGGAACAGTCAAAACCAAAGCAAAGAATTGTTCTAAGAAGTTAAGCTGCCAAAGAACTAGAAATCTATCTCCTTCAATAATCCTTTTAGTTAACAGTACAGGCATTCTCCAAGAATACAATTAGTGTCAGAGTGTGTTATCCACACCAGTGTGGGCTTGAACCAGGCCGCAGCATTTGGTTGTAAGACCAGAGTTCAGTCCGTAGCCCTCTTGTTTACCCACAGAGGTACAGCTTTAACTTCTTGAAGAACTTCTGTAGGGTAAATTCCAGCCCAAACAAGCATAACTGGACATAGAAACCCTGCTCACAGCTAAAACCAAAGAGATGACATAAGAACTATTTAGAATTCCACAAGTACAGAGTACTTGGCAGACACTGAGCACACCACACATCCGCCGGAATTAAATGAGCAACAAGCAAAATTGGCTTGGTGTTATTACGTTTGTATGTCTTAGATCAAATCAGAAGCTGCTATCTTATACAGTGCTGAATGTCACCACCAGACCTAATATTAACACTAGGATTAGGAAACATTTCAGCAAGAATAGCACCTTAGAAAGTGTGTTTCATTCTGAAAAAAAAAAATCCAACAACCCAAACTGTATAATGAGATTGTCAGCTGAGGGAGAACTACATGCTTTGACTACTGTTTCGCCCAATATGCAGTCAATACAGCTAGAGGAGGTATGATCTTGCTGTTCCTTGGTTGTCAGCAGAAGTTCCAGCTGCGGCTCTGGTGACTCAGATAATGTCATCTTCACTGGGTCTAGTAGCTCAGACCAAGTACAAATAAGGAAGAATGGAAAATTACTGACTTCACAAAAATAACTGAAGACAAATGTCTCAGGCAAAGATTATTCAGATGGTTCGTGGTCAGTAATTAAACTCCCTGAATTACAAGTTCCAAGTAAAACAGCTTCTGACCTCAAATCAGCCTATTCAATATGAAAGCTACACAGAAAACCAATGAAACCCATTGCCAATTTTGTAATCGCTAAGTTTTCTTCACATTCCTCTAAAAAAATATATTATGCGACCCTTCTTTTGCCACATGCAAACTCATATATGAAATATAATTTACTCAGTGAAGGTGTTGAGGAATTACAAACTTTGCATCATCTACAGGTAGATGCTAATTAAGAACCTTTTAATTAATAAGATTTAACTTATTTAATAAGTTTAGTTCTTCTATTTATCCCTCCATTAAGCAGCCATAAATGTCATTGTAAAGTAATGGTGAACAACTACACACTTTACTTTTTGCTACTATTATGAAGGAAAAAGGGAATTTAGCTCAGGTGTAACATAAGACATGTCTACCATGCTCTTGGCACATGAAATGGCCCAAAAGTAATTTCCCCACAATGTAAGGACTATATTGACACAGTAGGAAGTAGTATTACATAGTAATATAATATAGTAATATTGTCATAGTAGAAAGTTTTTAATATAGGTAAAAATTGAAAGCATTGTCTTTCCATCTGAACAAGAACATGAAAACCAATTAGTAGAAACTGAACTCTGAAGCTGTACAGTCTAAACGCTGAATGTGAAGATGCTAAAGCAACCACAGCCATTTTTTCCTCAGCTGACCCAACCGTACTCTCAGGGCTTTTTTGAATTGCAGATAGGCTTAACATCCCATCACCTTAAAGCAAAGTCTCTCAGGCATCTCTTCTATTCTTTTGTCCCCTATTTGATATCTTCATTCAAATTCACATCAGGCTTTTCTTCAGTTCTATCACCAGTCCTTTCTTTCCTAGGTAATCTGCATCTGATCACTTATGATTGTAATCAGCCCCATAACATCAAGTGGCTAGCACCCATTCCACATCTCAAGTTGTTAAATTTAATTCAATAATAATGCAGTCAAATGCTTGCATCTGTTTTATATTAATTCTTATGCACTGGAGAGGAGAAATGTTGACAGAAATCCTCAAAGCCATAACTTACAAGTTCTACTGGATTAAAAGCTGGGAGGCTATTCACATCTTGTGAAAAGCTACATTTTCTTTCTGGTATCTAATCTACCCAATAGACTTTCAACAACTACTGTTGAAACTACTCTGTTGTATTAACAAAAGAACCCCCCAAAACAAAACAAACAAGCAAACCAGCACAAAACAAAACAGCTGGTAGAGGGAATATAGACTTGAAATAATATTTTAACTTTTTTACATGTTTCTCACAGCTATTTTTCCCCTATATACTTGTCTGCTCACATATGAAATACAAGTCACCATACAGTACCTTTCCCTCCACTTTATAGCAATTTTCAGAGTTGCACATTTTGATGTTTTTGCCATCTATTCCCTGGAAGACATATAAAACATCTCTTACAAGATTTGCTTCGGTTATTTCAACAGAACCTAGAAAAGAAAAAGCCAAAAACAAAACATGTATTTAGATTTGTTAATACAATTAGTTTTAATTACAACTTTGAAGAGCTATTTGGATTGCATAGCCAAAAAACCCCAAAACTATAAAAACTATAAAAGTCTGTGCTTGTCACCTGTAAAGAAACATTTTAGGTCCTCTCAGTCTGACAGGAAAGCCCAAGATTGCCTTTACCTGCCTCTAATGCTACCTGTGGGTTCTCTCAGAGCAGTTAGCTTGTATGGCATAGGCCATGCCCTATTTTAACTGACTCATCAGCCAGTTCTTAAACTTGTTATCTCTTCTGATCCAACACCAGTGCAAGTTTGGAGGCAAGCACCACAGTAACTTTATCTTTCTTTGAACAAACAGTTGAAGTTGAGAATTACAGAATAACCTCTTCTACATTCACCTAGGAAAAGAACAGTTAATCCAGAAGAAAAGCTGCTTGTTTCATAATGGCTTTCAATTACATATGCCACTGCTTAGTGAGAAGACTGAACAAATCAGACTGAATAATAGCCATGGAGTTAGAAAATATTTAAGTGCAAATACTGCTTTTTGCAAATACTGCTTCTGAAGATAAATATATCTTTGATTTAGTAAAGCTTTTGCTATTGTAACATAGTTTGCTTCTGGTTCTAATGTGCAGTCAATACAGGAGAACCAAGATCTTACCTCCTCTAGAGGTCAGAGGTTAGATTGTGGCAGACATGTAAGATATTTATGAATTTAAAGGAAACAAGATCAAAAAAGACACTGTGTAGGCCACTGAAACTATCCGCACCTTTTCTGGACAAATTGTCACCATGTGCTTCTGTAAATTCATTCAGGATTTCAAGAATTCAACAATTTTAACAAGTATCCAAAAATTGAGATGCTACAACACGTGTCTCCCAGTTTAGACAGTACTCTTACTCTTGTCAGTTTGCCTCTCAAACAATCTACTTTCCCATAAAAAAAAACAAGAAAAATTAAATTCTACTCTTATTTCAGCAAAAGTAGTCTTCACTTCAGGACACCATTTAAAACTCAGTCTCCTCCATAACAATAAAATGTGCATGACTGCAGACTCTCCTTCTTAGGAACTTGTAGTAAAATGATGAAATACGCAAGTGCACATTCCTTTAACTGATGAATCATACAAGCATTAACATGAGCCAAACAATGTGCCTTTTTATACTCTGTGTATAGATGTAACAGTAAGAAAATTTCAAATAAAAGCAAGCAACTTCAGGAGAAAAAAATTAATTACAGGAAATTAATATTCATAGAAATGTATCTTCCTGACAATAGATTTCTATATTCTGATGTAGTCCTACTTCTATTTCTACACCAGCAAGTGACTACATTTAAGATAACTGTCAGTCCTTATACCCATCCCACACAGGAACCAAAGTCAGAGCTGCTGGCTGACTCAACAGAAGTATTGCTTTTTATAGCCATCAGTATAATAAATTAAGAAGCAGTACTAGCTTTTATATATTTTTCTATTTCTTTTTCCTATGCTTTTTTCTACTCCTTTTTCTACTTTTTCTTTTTTTTCTATTTTTGTATATATTAAATCTACCACATATACAAAACACATATTTACATTATATAGATACACACACATCTTCTCACATATAACAGTCTTGTTAGTTAGGTTCTAAATGCCAAATGTTGCCCTCAGATACACCAGTACAACTCTGATCTATGAGCCACTGCTTTGTACACTGCTACTCAAAGATGCAGAGGCTGGCAGACAGACTATATTTCAGTTCCTTAATATCCACACCTATTTGTATAGAAGTTGAAAACAAATGAAGAGAAAACACCACAAACAAAAGGCCTGCAACTCTTATCTTTCTTTGCCAGAGAATAATGGTGCTATGGGATGACAACATATGCCATCAGCTCACTTATTCAGAATTTACTTTTACAGAGTTGCCACAGAGATCACCTATTAAACAATTCCTTAGTTACACTTGTGTAAATCCAGAATAGATCCTCTAGGCATCAGCTTCAAGCTTACAGGCACTTCATTGTGGATATAAATTAGCAATATTAGGAATTTAGGAAGAAATTCTTTACTGTGAGGGCTGATGAGGCACTGGAACATGTTGCCCAGAGCAGCTGTGGATGCCCCATCCCTGGAAGTGTTCAAGCATAGGCTGGATGGCTCAGTGAGCAACCTGGTCTAGTGGAAGGTATCCCTGTCCATGGCAGGAGAGTTGGAACAAGATGATCTTTAAGCTATCTTCCAACTCAAACCATTCTGTGATTTCATGAGAGTTTGAATTTTTTATTTTATGATGTCACTTGTTCTAAATACAACCATGGTAAACAGTATGCTAATCTAAAGAAGAAACAGATTTAAGAGCTCTATATTCCTGTTCATATTTCCAAGTTCTGCAAGACACAGAACCACAAACAGATGAGTATTTCAACAAATTCTGTTTATTGAGCTCTTTTTCTGACTCTAAAAACAGTAGCATCTTCTGATCATCAGAAGAATGATCATTGCTCATATGTCACAATCACTTAACTATGACAAACACAGGAATGAACTCAGTCTTTTAAGAGGACCAAATCACAAGCTAACCAGTGCAAAAAGAAATTAACAACCAGCCAAAGACAGTGTGGCCAAATATATTAGTCTTGCATATTTGCTTCTATCCTTCTATTAAGCACATTCTAGAAAAACACGCTTCAAAAAAATCAACATGCTATCATTCCAAAATAATTTAAAATATAATGGAGGATACAGATAACAACTGTAAAAAACATTAACAAATAATATCTTTGCTCACCACTTGTATCCCCTTCTCGCCTAGACCTTGGCACACCACGAGAGACAGCATTTGAAAAGCCTTTTGAGGTAGTGCTTTGTAAAGAAGGCTGGCTTGCAGTTAAAGTCCATGCAAGACGTGACCCTAGCTGCTGACGGAGGCAATCTCCAACACCTGGAGCTTGATAGGATTGTCTAAAAGGAAAAAAGGAAGAAACATCTTTAAAGACTTTGATTCTGTACCCATTACACGGTGTGGAGTGATGCACATTTTGAAAAATGCCCCAAGTTTTTTGCAGCTATTTCATTTGGGGGGGGCTTAATAAAGGAACCATAAAAAAGGGTAGAGAACATATACACTATTTACTTCTTCCTATAAGCCTACACTTTCAAAAAAGCCACCAACCTGTAGAAAAGGGAAGTGTCTGACATACATGATTTCATACCAAAGACCAACTTTGATGAAACGTATAGTTATGGTGAAATAGGTTAAAAGTGAAGGTACTATAAGAATAAATACAGTCATAGTGAAAAATCCTAAAATATTTAAGTTGTTATTACCTGAAGCTGTAGTTACATGTCAAAGAACTAAAGGAAAAATAGAGAAAGAGGACAAAGTCCACTTCCCAGCTACTCTACTTTTTCAGATAGTTTCTATCAAGCGCCTGAAGATGTAACCAAGGAGGGAATATCCAGACAAACTCTAATTTCCCTTCCTCTCAAACTTGTCAATTCTTCTCACAAAGGAAGATTAAATGTGAAAAAATAACACATTGGCCAAGCTCCAGTCGTCCAGGACCTCCCAGTTAGCCAGCACTGATTAAGTGATGGACAGTATCTTGGTGAGCTCTTCTGCCAGCTCCCTCATCACACTAGGACAAATCCCATCCATCCCACACACTTGTGAGCATCTAAGTGGGTCAGCAGGTCAATAACTTGTCCCACCTAGATTAGAATGGGTCCATTCTGATCCCTGTCCACATCTACCAGCTCAGGAGGCCACCTGTCCTGAGAACAACCAGTCTCAGTGCTGAAGACTGAGACCTGCTGTGTTCAGCGTCAGTAAGGCCTCAGAGTACAACACTGAATTTTGGCTGTTCAGAAGAATGTAACTCCAGAAAAAAGAGAAACAAGTATAAAGAGAAGTTCAGAAGGAATGAAGCTCACAGAAAGCTTTAATTTGGGTTGTTCAGCTCACAGATTACAGGACTAAAAAGCACAGTGAAATTGCAATAAAATGGAACAGTATGAACAGATCAGAACAGCAATATGCCAGAAAGAGGGTATGTTCTACCGATATTTTTAAGCAAGAAAATATAAGAAATAATCTCACTGACATATCTTTCTATATTGTATCAGGATTAGACAATGACTGAGGCTAGGAGCAACCTCGGGAGATCACTTCCTACAACCTTCTGATCAAAGCAGATCAACTGGAGAAGGTCAGCTGGTGCATTGTTCAAGTCATGTTTTTAATATTTGCAAGCATGGAGTCTACACAGCCTCTCTGGACAACCCATTTCAGTGTTTCACGATATGCCCCCACCCTCAAACATACATCCCTATCTTAATGCAAAAAGATTTTTTTTCCTTTTGATTAACTGCAATTCACAAACTCACAAATTTTGCAAGTTACCTCTTGTTCTTTCCCTGACCCAAAACAGTCTAGCTCTGTCTTCTCTATGCCCCTTGTCATACCATTACATAGGTAAGTTCTCAAGACTTTTCTTCTCCAGGCTAAACAACTCCAGGTCTAACTCAGCTTCCCCTTCATATGTCAGATGCTTCAACCCCTTAAACGGTTTTGGGCTTCCTTCTCCAGACTCCTTCTTCTAGCCTGCCTGTATCTTTTCTTTGTACTATAACTGGACCCAGTGTTTCAGATGTGTCCTCATCAGTACTGAGCCTCATCCTCCTGGTGATGTCCTTCATAACACAACCCAGGAAGTACTTAGCCTTCTTCACCACACACTGCACACTCATGTTTAAACTGGTGTCTACCAGGAATCAAAGGACATTTTCTGCCAATCAGTCAGCACCCAGTATGTACTGGAGCACGGAGTTATTCCTTCCCAGGTACAGGACTCTGAACTTCAGCAGGCTCCTCTGAGCCTGTTTCTGGAGCCAACTGAGCTCCGAGATGCAGGTTAATGACCTCCTTTAACAACCACTCCTCCCAGCTTTGTATCATCTGCAAAGTTGCCGAAGATTCACTCTGTGCCATCAGGTGGGATGAATGATGCAGCTTCTGGTTACACCATTAGCAGCTGGGTTCCAACTGGAATTTGTTGCACTGATCATAATCCTTTTGAGTCTAGCAGGTTCAGTTCACCTCACTGCCACCTTACCCAGTCCATATTTTATTAAGTCTGTCAATAAGGCTGTCACAGGTAGACAGTATTAAAAGTCTTAGGAAGGCTGAAATAAGCAACAATTACCACTTTCCCCTTGTTCACCAAGTCAGTAATATCATCACAGAAGGCTGCAAGATTGGTCAAGCAGGCCTTTCTGAACTCTGTGCTGACTACTCCTAGTCTCCTCCCTTCTTATCCATCACGTCTGGACATGCTTTCCTGAGTAACAAAGACTTTCCCAAGCGTCTCAGTGTCCTGCACTGACTTTACCAGCACAAAGGCAAAGCAAGCAACAAGCACCTCAACTTTTTCCACATCTTTCACCTAAGTCCATGCCCTTTGAACAGGGCCCCTTCCTTTACTGCTTATGTAATTACACAAATATCTACTGTTTCCCTTCATGCACGCTGACAGATTAACCTCCAGGTCAGTTTAGGATTTCACTGCAGTCACTCTGCCCCGGATGCTCCTTGGCACCTGGCCCTGCTTCCATCTTTTGTACGCTTTTTTTTATATCTGAGTTTTGTCAGAAATAACTTGCTCCTCCATGCATGTCTCCTGCCACTTTTAATTCCTCCTTGCCCATTTCTTTCTTAAGCTTACAGCAGGTGATCCTTGAGTATCAACCAGCTCTCTAGTCCGGCAGTTGAACCAGAAGATCATTGTAGCTCCTTTCAAACAGAATTATCCTATTTTATTCTCTCCTTAATCCCCCTTTCCTCCAGGATAGCCTCTCAGCGGATTTTTCCAAGAAGATTCCAGAAGAGCCCCAAGTCTCGTACCCTAAAGTCCAGTGATGAAATACTGCTTTTTACCATGCTTCCACTTCCAGAATCCTGAACGACATCATCTTATCACGACTACAGTATTTGTATTGTAAAGCCTATTAATAGCAATAAAATCCATTTCTGTCAGTACTAACTCCATAATATGAATTTAATAACTCATGTCAAATACACTCTACTAAAAAAAAGTCTTCAACTCAAAAAAAGAAAAAAAGAGCGTTGGTCCTTTCTGAAAACGCATCTTGTGATTTTGTGTTTGTTTCACAACTCTTGGGAGTGGGAAGGAAAATTAGGAGACAAGAAGATAGTGATTAAAAATGGACACATTTGGGCAGCCATTTATGGCTTCATATGGTCATATGCCAGCACCTGATATTCTGAACTTTTCAGCTCAGGAACCCAGTTTCTCTGCACCTGAAGTGGAATTTCCAATGGCATACAAAAGCAGAGGGTGGAGGAAAGAAAATAAAAAAAGAAAAAAGGCAAGTCTTCTCCAAACCTATCTGTAAGGTGAAATTTACCCTGGAATGAGTGATTGTGGAGTTGGAGTTGGCCCATTTAGGGCATACAGGCTGATGCTGCTGATCCCACTGCTTCCCATGCTGCAGGAACTCTGAGCAGACTGAGCATTGCGGTCCTGGTAATTCAAGGGAAGGGTCTGAGGCCTGGCATAGTAATAAGGGGTTGAGTGAGCATCCCGCGGCAATGCTTGAGCAAAAAGTGTGGCATAACTTGACACCTGAAAAGAAAAGGATTTGAAAAGAGAGGAATAATAAAAAAAGTGGGAATTGCTTTAAATTACATATTCTATTAACAGAAGTCTAATATCAAGAACATAAAAAATATCTGAAGACCACGTTTATACAAAGAAAATTTGCTGATGCAATTATCATGACAAAAAAGTGCCTTACAGTGAGTAACAGTACTTCTAGCAATACAACTTCTTTTTGCCTGCAAACTGTCATTAGCAATAGCTGCAAAAAGCACTTAGGTGCCAGCAGAGCTGCAACTGCATTTTGCTTTCCCTACTCCATTTAAAACTCATTATCACATGAGCAGACATCACACCACCAAGAAGAAAGCAAACATAACAACCATCCATCTAATATATTCACAACTCCAGTTACACGTGTTGAACAGCTCATATTTTTACATTTATGTAGTGTAAGAAAACTACACCAAATATTACAGATACTTAAGTCGAATGTTTTCTTCCTTTCAGCCTCACACACAGATATTGTAAAAACAATCTGAGGTATTGGTTAAGACCAGATAATGATTCTTGAAGACATGTAAAACAAGTGGCACACATTTACTATTTCTCAGAAACAACAAGTCTCCTCACCTACCTTGTTAGACTGTTTACGTGGATCTTCACTAAGGCTAAGCAGGAGGTAGAGTATTGACCATTTGTTTTTCAAAATGCCCTTCAAAGAAAGACAAAAACAAACATAAATAAGTTTAACTCTTGATAATAACAAAATTCTTTTTAATTATCCAACTTCCTAATATATACACATACAAATAAACTTTACAGATAAGACTAACTCAGACCCACATTCTTAAATAAACTGGAAATGTGCAGTGCAGTCTCTGTATTGCCAATTTTATGAATTTTTTCCAGTGTTCAAATCATGAATTCTCACCTGCTCTGAGATCAGCAAGCAGGCTCAATTTAAAATTCATAGCTACTCAGAATGAGGTTTATACAGAGCTGAACTGTTATCAGCATTCCCACACACTCTCACTACTTAAAACATCTCAGATGTAGCCATTAATTTAACCTAAACGTGAAAAAGGAAAACTCTTGGTGAAGTTTTAAGCAAGGAACTGTCTTTTCTCCTTTTCCCCCTCCACTCTCCTTTACAGGGAGGCCTCAAAAGTGAGGGTTTCGATTTCTATTACTTTAAATGCCATTTAACAGAGCTACCCAAATTTTAATAGCTTAAGATAGAGACACTGTTAATATGAAACTTGAGGAATGCACAATATAGTCTTTAGTAAACAGACACATACAGACTTTTAGAATAAGACTGTCAAGTTTTAGATCTCAGCAGAAAGCCGACCAACTTCAGCTAAAGCCCAAGCTACAAACAATACTTCAAAATGAAGGCAAGTACTAAAATCATTTATTTTAAATATGCACATTCCTAGATATACTACTCCATAGTTCTGTGACACTAACACATGCACCTAAATTTTTGACCGGGGCAAAGAACCTTATGATGGACATTAAGCTGAGTCAAAGAAACTTATACAAATTCCCTCACAATATTGATCAGGCTATGATCTGCAATACTAAGCAATGTTGAATATAAAGCAGACTTGAGTTATATCAAGATTCAACACAGAATCCATCCCTTATGAAGCAACACAATTTACCAAAGCTCTACATTTTTATATAAAAGGAGATATTCTATATTATTACGTAGAGCACAATCTATTATCTTCTGCTTTGATCTCAAGAACAAACAAAAAGTAGAGTTATTGCATCTGTTGCAAGTAACTAATACAGCAACTGATTAACAAGTGGTGAAGAAGCAGCAGCAACTGCTTCTTCTACTGGCCAGGACAGAATAAATCCAAGTGCTCCAAGAAGTGTGGTTTGCTCAACAGCAGGCTGCCATAAAAATAAGCACTGACCTCCTTTCCTGTTTGGAGGAATAGATGAAACACAGTCAAAACAGATACGCACACTTTTTCCCCCTCCCAACTGCTTTTAAGGGAATTGTTGGAAGAAAAGCCTCATTGATTCAGAAAATGTATATCCCTTTAAGCCCTTCCCTATGCTCATGGGAAAAAGAAATTATTGTACACCGTTAGTAATAAACCTAACAGCAGATCGAATAATAACTGGCTGTGTGAATTTTAAAGAAATTATACTATTTCACATACACAAGATGCTAGCAGAGGGGAAAAAAGGTTCAAAAAACCTTAAATGTTTCAGGAGGCAGTAAAATACCAGGAGATAGCTTGCATTACATTCAGAAGAATAAGCAAATACATAACACAGGCTGTTCCAAAGATTAGTCATCATGCTCTGCAGCACTCTGCTTGCCAAATGGCAGTGCAGTACATAAACTACAGAAACATGTTACACAAAGTCTGCATTAAGAGTTGTCTCCAAATCAGTGCTCTGCTGTATAAACCAGTGCAATTAATACACAAACCCACAGGATACTCAAACCAGGATAACTTACTTAGTAACTTCAGCTCCAAACACTAACAAAGTAATGGGTAAGTCAAGTATGGAAGAGGGGAGGAGGAGAACCAAGTTCTGACTAGTCACACTCTCCACAGAATACCTTTTTTTATAATCTTAATCTTAGCATATCATGTTAAACTCAGCTTTTCTACACACTAACATATTTTGTCAGAATACTGGCATGCAGTATTCCCTAATTAACAGTGGTGTTAGAGCCATCTAAGTCAGCAAACTCTTAATATTCAACATTAAAGACCCGGAGTGCTTAAAAATTCAGATGCATGAGAATACTAGATTAGTAAAACCAATATACTGCAAGGCATTTCTGTAAAATAAATTATGAGAAAATTCACTAGTTTTACATATAAAACGAACCCTTTATTTTTACAGAGTTCCTTTCTTCATACGAAGTACCCCTTCATATAACTTGAATCAAATACTAAAAATATAGCTAGGGTTGAAACGCATCTCTAGAAGTTGTCTGGTCCAATCCCCTGTTAAAGTGGGGTCATGTACAGCAGGTTGCCCATGACTGTGTCCAGTCAGGTTTGGACTTCTCTCCAAGGATGAAGACTCCACAGCTCTCCTAGGCAAGCTGTTCAAATATTTAACCATCCTCCCAGAAAAAATATTGTTCATGACCTGAGGAGTCTCCAAAACAACTCTAACATGAGAAGGATGCTTATGAGTGCTTTCAGTTTCTTTACTCTTTACACATTTATTAAACTACCTGTGAACCGAGTTTTCTGTAGAGTTCTGAAAACAAAGCAGCATCTGCTTCCCTTCTTTGTCGCACAACTATTAAAAAAAAAAAGTAGATTAAAAATTTGAAAGAAGTGTAACAGTCATGTCTTAACATATACTTGTGGTAAATTATAAAATGCAACCAAGAAAGCTTCATGATGCTTGGACTGTTTCATCGTATTTACTTAAAACACTTCCCCTGTTTTCATCTTATCTGCATTCCAGCCCTGCGAATTCTTGCAATGCAAGTGATACAATATAAGTACCTGCTTTTCTTAGCTCAATCAAAATATGTATTTTTAAGTAAGTGTCCTGGTAAAGTCTAGTCTGCCATTCAGTAGGTTTAGGGACCTAAAGGACTTAGGACACATCCGAAAGCAGATATGCATTAAAGAATGTTATAAAAACTACATGCAATTGCTCCAAAACTAGAGTGTAATTGCTTCTACCTTAGGCAATAAAATCAAGTAAAAAAGCAGCAATGCCATTTGCTGCAAGTCAGGCAGAATTACAGGGTCACACAACTTTATATGCTACAAAAAATAAGTCTCAAATCAATGCCAGTTATAGAAGTACCTTCTCAGAGGAGACACATCTTCCAACTAAGATTTCTTAAAAAGCTATGTTGTGTCAGAAAGAGCCATGTTAAAAGAAACTTCAGAGATAAGAAAAACAGCTATTAAATGTTAGAAATGTTAATTAGCATCAAATGTCACTGGTTAAGTACACTTTGCAAAGTAAGTCATGAGTTGTGTGGTATCTCCAAAATAAATGTAAAGTTAGAAGGACATATATCCAGTTACTTGTTATATGACCACTAATACAAGCTTACAAGCTGAAGTTGGGGAGGAGGATGAGGGAGACAGTGCTCTTCAGAAAACTGGCAACAGGGCAAAAAATATATGCTGTGCTGTCTACAAGTAGCCAAAGCATGGCAGAAAGTATACATTATAGATTCCAGTGTTTTGGAGTTGTAGCTAGAGGAATTCTAATGGCTTATTTCTCTATCAGCATGTCACGGAAGCTCTGCATTAGCAAAAAATACACATGGACCTTAAACCAGCTACAACCACTGACATCAGTGTCCTAATTCAATCTCTGAATATTCAAAGCTCAAATATGAAGCTTTAATTTCATTAGCACAATTCAAGTAATTGTTTCTGGACACGCTACTGTGCAGCAGAAGCTGCTGAAAGGAGTATTCGGCTTTTCAAGAAGAATTCATCAAGTCCCCTTTAGATACACAGAGTGCAACACTTGATTCAGAGTAGCAGAGAGCACAATGGAATGGAAATGCAACATCCCTAACAAAGTCATGGTCTGTGATTTTGTTTTTAAGAAGGTGGTTGAAGAAAACTTGTAGATAAACAGAAGACAAGTCAGGTAAGTCACAAACCATTCCATCAACTCCCAGGATGCTCACTCAGCAAGTTTCACACAGGTGCTCATGAAGTTAATTGTGCCAATGTGTAATATTCCTGAAGTGCACATCTCAAAAATATCAGTCTTTCACTCTTCTAAGAAGAGCTATGAACTCATAAATTCCAAGTACTAAGGTGAAAGGAGTGCAGTATTAATTGCTCTTCATAGTGGCTAAGATACAAAGCAGCAAGGAAAGTTTAAACTGCATATTCAGAAAAATCTGAGCTGTGAATACAAATAGCCACTCAAGAATATTCACTAGGAAATTAATGGCACGTACATCATGAGATTTTCAGGAGATGAACATTAATAATAGATTAGATAACTGCCTGTGAGGCAGAGTTGTCCCCTTTCAGAGAAACAACCTGATTAACTTCACAAAGGTTTTTGTACTTCTAAGAAAGGAACAAGATGCACTTACGTTCTTTCTTGATTTTCTCAGCTACAAGAAATTCATCACGCTCAACAGTAGGAGCAAAATTGCTTCCAATAACTCTCACTGCATACTGAAACTGCTGGGCTGCATCAGCTGAAAGAAAAGAAAAGTCTGTCAGTTAAGGAGAATGCTAAAGTTGTATTAAAATTAATTTTTTAAAAGTGAGACATGAGATTACATTGCTATGCCTGAAAACAGCAAAAACATACCTGGCTTATCTGATAACGTGCTGCAATTCTTAGGCACACTTCTAAGCAGAGGGCAGTAAAGCCCAGCTTATCCAGTTTAGCATAGTATTAATGCAGTATTTCAAACACACTCACCTGTACACACCCCACAAATAACTGCAGCAAAATTTGTGGATAAGCCCTTCCTATTTTGTGCTGAAAGAGACACTTAGGTCTGCCCAGTTATGAGAAAGCATTTGCACACTGAACTGGTTCTACCTCTCCCCATGGACAGAAACCCTGTGGGACCTGGCACACACAGTCACACAATTCAGCTCACGCACCACAGCAACAGACTCATGTTTACCATCTACCCATGGATCTTCACTCGGACATGCACAACAGTGGTTTTACCAGTTTGCACCTTGGTTTCAGGTTTGGTTTTGTTTAGAACAGTTTGAATGGTTCCACCCTTTGGTTCAAAGCCAGCTCAGAGATATCAGCATCACATCCCAATGCATGATGTGGACACTAACAAAGAGTGACCTCCTTCCGCTGCTTCTTCCTCATGCAGTAATTCTGTTTTTAATCTTGTTGTTGAACAGCACTGTTTTAATGCAAGTATCTTGCCTTCTGGGAAAACTAACAATCTGGTAATACCAAGATAGGGCCAAGTCAGTATTAATGCCACTACAGCATAGTGATATTCCAATTTATTAACTGAAAAATCAAACAATAAGCCTACAGACATGTCAAGTGCCCTTATAAAAGATCAAACACATTTTTATTCCTTACCTAGAAACAGCCGCAGTAACCCAAGGAGAAAGGTACATAAGAAAATATCCAAGTGTGCTTGCCACATACTTGAATCTTTTTACTTCAGGAAAGAAACTCATCTAAGCAATTCTGCATCTTGTCTGTTCTGTAGATAATAATTATATGTGCAAATGCATCACATCCTTGTGTGTTTTATCTAGCCAGTTGAGCAGTCAGCTCTCAGGGAAAACTGCCAAGTAACGCAGCAAAGATTAGGCCAAGGATGCTGGTCAGGACAAATATGTACAAAAGGAACAGAAAAATGAAATAAGGTAATGGACCACTAGAAGAAGAAATATTTTAAGCATTTATCATCTCTTAAATTAACTAATATTTACAATTGGGGAAAAAAAATTGCCTTGGAGATACCAGGAGTCAAATATCGATTAAATGCATTAAAATCTTCAAAAATTTACGGAAAGAAGTTTGAAATTTGAAAATCACAATGTGCTAGATTGTGTTTGAATGCCCTACATTCTTCTTGAGTGTCCATTTTATACTGTCTTGTACTATAAAGGTCATCCACTGGTCCAATTCCACTAGAATGCAACTGTAAAACAGCAAGCATTAACCAATTCACACAAAGAAATACCTCAGACAATCAGGACAGCAACCTGCTCAGACAAAATCATTAACATTTAACAGTGTTTGACAACACTGGCCTAGAGAAAGAACAAGAGTATTGTTCTATTGTCAGAGAAGAAAATGCCACTATTACTGAAAGGTCACAAATCTCTACCACAAACGCCTCCTCTACTGTTAGACTAAGCAACTTTTCAATTGCAATAAGGTTTTGAAAATACAAATAAAAAATTTAGTAGTCCAGCCACTGATGAACCAGGTGTGAAGAGTTAAGTATGAGGAAGCATTTCTGTGTAATTCTTAAGTTTAATGCATTCCATAACAGAACTCAAGATTTCAAAAAGTATTCTGCATGGTCAATTAAAGTAAAATACTGGCACTAAGTTATCCCAAACAGCATCTGCTCCATTAATTCCTCAACTGTGTACTTCACAGCAGATAGGAAAGGGGCAAGCTTTTCCTGTAATGGGGAAGTTCTAAGGAAAATCTATTACCTCCTGTAACAACCTTGTATTTCAACACCAACCACAGTAAGGCTAGTTAAAGCACTAGTATAGCCTTTTCCATATTGCCCTGACAAGGCATCTGAGAAAGATCTCTAGTTGAAAGACTACAATTCCATCCAACAAATCCTGCTTTTTAAATCTGTTGCACTACTGAAAACATGGAAAAAGTTATCTGCTCTTTACACATAGCTGATTTGCACCAGCAATTCAACAGTTCTGTAGCAAGACTGGTTTTCTATTTGATTTAATTCAGATTTTCATGTTTTATTTTGTATCAAGTCCAGCTTTGCTTTTACAAACAAAATTCCCTGCTGTGGGTGTTACGTCAGCAGATCAATTCTCATGAATTCATAAAATAACATCAGTATCTAAAGTGATTAAACATAACTTAATACAGATATGTGTCAGTACAATAAAAATTCACACAACTTATAACTAACAGCCACATCTAATTGCTTCCCTCCTCAAAGAATGATCATCATGACAGCAGACATACTTAAAATATACAGCCATCTATCTATTTGAACATTGTTCATCAGAAAATGATTACAGCATGACTGTTACATAACAGCAGGGTCAAAGTAACTGATGTAGCTGTCTGAAAGCTAAAGGGGTAAAACAAATTGATCATGACTTGATTTCCAGAGGTCCAATCAGAGTAGAGAATGCAGATAGACAGCCACTTCTCCTCAGACTATATCCCTTAAGTAATACACACACAATTAATGACACTGACAAGCAGCCACACAGCTGAACACAGAACTGGCACCTCTGAGTCACAAGAAAAAAAAATGAAAATTTAATAACTATCTCCTTTGAACAAAGCAATCCATCAATCCTTCAAAGATCTATACTCCACACAGCCATTGAAACTTTCCTATACACAATGCAGTTTTAGCATTGAACTACTTCAAAAGGCAGATAATAGCACTTTAAAGCTGAAGAAAACACAAGTATAGCACATAAAAAAACCATATAGAAGCAATGCACAGAAAGATTCTTATTGTAAAGAAAGCAAGGAGAAATAGGACTAAAGATAAAAATTTAAAGGAAAAATTCACGAGACAAACAGGTAATCAGCCAATATACCTGCAAGAAGGAAGTATATCAGAGAATATGCGGAAATTCAGCAAGACTTTTGATATAAAGAAGCTTCTAACACTACCTATAATTTTAGGGAAGTGAATTGAAATTCACTTCATACTCTTACATATTGCTTTAAATAAGATCAGTTATCAGTTGATTAAGTTTCCAAAAGTAGGCAGGGGGAAGTCCTGAAAAACCTTAGTAGTAATTGAAACAGTTTTTTCCAAATCATTGTGAGAAACTTTGTTTCCTCAAAAGAAGACATTTGGTTATTTTAATACATCTATAAACAATTTCTAAACTATAGGACCATGCTAAAGAAAGTTTAGCTAAACCAGTTTCTTTCTTTCAAGAAAGGCCTCGAAGATTAGCAAACTCTCCAGTCAGCTATCCATCATCCCAGACAACCTTCTTCCTTAAACACAAATACAAAATTATTGTAAAACAATTACATTCTAAATTGCGTTCAGTGCTGTAGGAGTGGCACTGACCTAATAGAAATTACTGCTGCAAACTACTTCAGATACAGACGCTGCCAAAAGAACATATTGAAGAAAAAAAACCCCAAACAACAAACTTCTTTCCTGTAACAAAGTGTTTGCAAAATGCCTAATGTGCTGTTGTTGCAAAACTAAGCTGGGAAGAAAAGCTGTAAAATCCCACCTTCTCACATATACCATGAGTACATATGATGTTTGCCAAACAGTAATGCTGCTGTATCTCCTCTGTTTTACTCATATCAGGTGTTATACATTATTATGAAGTATTACCTGGGGAAAAAGGCAATTGTATTAACATGACTATAACGATAAACTAGAAGACTAGTCATTTATGCTACTAGCATTATTATTTTGTTCTTGAGGAGAATCTACATGCATTGTGAGCAAAACTGCTTGTTCCTATAGAAAATAATGGGTTTGAAATGTGCAATTTTAGGCCCAGCCTGGTTATGACATGGAAGATGCTGCACTGAGTTAAGGCAATCCCAGACACACTGCAGACTGGCAGAACCCATTGAGAGCAGCCCTGCAGAGAAGGACTTGAAGTTCTCATGGATGAAAAGCTGGACATGAGGCACTAATGTGTGCTCAGTAATGTAGCCCAGAAGGCCTGAAGGCATCTTGGGTTGCATCTAAAGAAGGGTGGCCAGGAGGTCAAAGGAGGTGATTCTCTCCTTCACTGTGGCCTCAAGAGATCCCACCTGCAGTGCTGCATCCAGCTCCAGGGTCCCCAGCACAAAAAGACTTGAACCTGTGAAGAGCAGGTCCACAGGAGCCATAAAGATGGTGAAAGGGCTGGAGCAGCTCTCCTGTGAAGCCAGGCTGATAAAGCTGGGGTTGTTTAGCCTGGAGAAGAGAAGGCTCTGTGCAGAGACCTTATTGTGGCCTTCCAGTACTTAAAGGGAATTATAAAAAAGAGGGAGAACAACTTACATAGGCAGATAGTAATAAGATAAGGAGAAACTATTTTAAAGTAAAAAAGGAGACATTTAGACACCATGCTAGGAAGAAATTCTTTACAGTAAGGATGGTGAGACACTACAGAACACTGCCAAGAGAAGTTGTGGATGTCCTATCCTGGAAGGCGTCCCATCCCACGGCAGCAGGACTGGAACTAGATGAGCTTTAGGGTACCTTCCAAGTGAAGCCTTTCTATGATTCGATGAAGTATTCCTGAAAAAAATTAATTTTACATCAGTCTTCTGATTTAGTCAAGTATCTTAAACTTCTGTTGATGAAAGTTTTTAGTTGAAGCATTTTAAATTTATTTAATTAACTGTTAATCAACTGTTCTTCTGGTCTCCAGACTCCTTTCCCACAAAGGAAAATAGATCATCATGAGCACAAAATAAAGCCCAAGCCACACACACTCCTATATCTCTCATTAGAAGTTGTCCACAAATTTTGACGCATAGCACAATAAACATGACTATTCTTTAATTCTGTTAACATGGCTGACTCTTGTTGCATTGTTAGTAAACAGATTTGTTTGAGGACTATCTCACTGGACTATCAACAAATCAACAACTCTGTCAATCTTTTCAGAACTTTCCCTCACTGTGAATTTTTGTCTCTTTTGTCAACTCCCATCTGCTCTGTTATGAGCGTAGGTAGAATTCCCTCCATATCACCTTTTGAATGAACTCTGTGCTTTTCCCCCAGTGTGAAATTTTAACATTTATTCCAGTAATTCAGAGTTTTACAAGCCAAAAATCAAACAGCAATAACAAAACTGCCACTCTGGAGATTAAACTGAGGCCACAGTACGGACTTCAGGTAGCAAACTGCTCCCCAAAGACTGAAATACTACTTTACTTTCTAAAGCATGCATACCTCCAATAAGTACTTTGGCACACAAAAATCTTTTTAGGTTTCAAACTCGAATAGATTTAGCTTGAATATTTACAGCAATACCATTCGTTTCCATTGGAGGCACTAAGAGTTCCTAGAGCTTTAAGATTACCAGGAGGTTTGTGAAAGACAGCTAAGAACAAGAAGGTCTTTGTCAGAAGGACTAAAATCACTGTCCAAAGAGAAGCATGCAACCCTGTATAACTGCTGGAGCCTACAAACACAGGAGGGAAAAGGAAAATTATAGAAATGACTGCACAGGTAAGCTAGCTCCCCACAAGATCAGGTCTAAGTGTAAAAGTGAATGGATAGCCTGGAAAAACACAGAAGATAATATAAAGCCGATGCAGTAATTCTTAGACAGTACGAGAACATGCGGAAGAGAGGGGTCAGCAGCAGCTCCAACTGCAGGGGCAGAGACCCCAAACTAATCATAGAGGCTGACTGCAGACACTCAGCACCTTGCAAAGCTTTAAGTTCCTCCTTGAGGACAGGCTAGAGCACAGCAAAAAAACAAGCTTTCAAATACTAGTTTTGGGAAAAAAAGAGTTTAGGTAGATAATTTAAAAAAAACAAATTAACAACTAAACAGTTCTTCCACATAACTCAGTAGACCTGGTAATGAATTTCTCAGATGCAGAGCTGCTTGCAAAAAAGTAAATCCCAGTAACTAGGCCTATGCAGCTGACTGGTTCTTGAAACAAAGCAAGCCATCTACTTTTGGATGATCCCAAAAGGGGGCAGAGAGTAGATGGTTCCACCTCTGAGAGCCTGAAGTCACAGTCCATCAAACCACAAATTCACCTCAACATAAATCTTTAACCAGCAGAGAAGGTGGAAGTCTTCTAAGGCCATCACAGGCAGAAACAAAAACTTCCCTGATGAGGGTTTTATGGAAGACTTCAGGCAGGGGATTGCACAATGTAGTCTTGAAAGGATAGTAATCTCACCTTAGCCTTAAGTGAACAGTTATCACACAGACATTATATAAACAGAAGGAACAAACAGAGAACAAAAATTCCCAAGTAGAAACTCAGGGGATGCAGGAACAACTATTAAATCACCGAACACCAATTCCTTTATTATTTACCCATTAAATTTCATCCAATTACATCAGTACCTTGTACTTCACATTCACAGCAGGTTAACTACACAAATGGTTTAAGATGGATGTTTTCAGCTTCTTGTTTTGAATTATTAGTAGAGATTTCTCTACTGAATTCAAAGATCTCTTAAGTGTCTAAGTTTTTGCCCGTAAACTCCGTAAGAGTACTTGATCATAAACCACTTTCTGAAGACTAAACTGATAACACTTGTAAAGTTTGCTTCAACAAAGAGGATGTGTATATACAAAGAAGCCTAACTTCACCGCACACAAGGAACAGAAAAGCTGCACACAGACCACCAACCACACACTAATACCTTACTTCAAACTTATCCTGTGCTGAAAGGAACAAGAATTACAAGCCTGAAAAACAGCAAGATGATAAATAGTTTGTCCAGTGGGTTCCTTAGCATCTTTGGATACATTCATCTTCCTTGACACAGAGGATGCTAGTGCTAACAAAATTCCTTTATTGTCTTTTATGCATTCCTAGGACATAGATTATCAGGGGCTAGCGGAAAAAACACCACACACACCTTTCATGACTGAGACTTACACAGAATTTTTGATTTATCAGTCTCTATGCACTTGAAGTCTATAGCTGAGCTAACACATGCACTACAGTTGACTGCTTTAAGGGTGATCCTGTCTCAGAAGGGTGAGTTTTCAGCTAGCATCCCTCCTAACACAGGAATAAAGAACAGGGTAAGAACAGGCTTCCCATCTGTCACATGCATAAAAACATGGGTGATAAATGTGGCAGACAACCCACTTTTTTTTTAAGCTGTCACTTCAAAAGAAATCCTCAAGTGCACAGATGAGCAGGCTACAGGTTGCACGCAGAAACTTACTGTGATTTTGGCCAAAATTTCTACTTTCATTGGTCAAAGAAAGGATTTTAGTTACATTATCAGTATCCAAACACACAGGAACATGTTCAACAGTCATTTAAAAAAATAACAAAATACAGTTCTCTTGCATGTTTTTGCACATACTGCTTGCAAATAAAATTATTTCAGTCAGGAGATACAGAGAAGTATTGAAACTATGACTTCAAAATAAAGCTAGATCCTAAGTTGCTAGAAGTAAGCCGTCTCACCTCAATACTCATACTCCAATTGATAAACAGGGATTTCCACTTTTGTTCTCATGCTCTGCTTAACTTATTTTAAGTATCACAGACCTAGACAACACTAAGAAACAAGCTTAGATTGAGTTAGACTCCAAATCTAAAAAAAAAAGTCATGAAGAAAACAGGAGTAGACATCATAAAAATAATGTCCTTGAAAAGGCATCCACTATTCCAATAAAGCAAGACAATCTATTTTCCAATTTTTTATTTGTTTTTGGAAATAGAACCAGCAACTACCACAATAATTTGAGATTTCTGGCAGCAAATGTTTGAAATACTCTTAAACAAGAACATACATCAATTCTGATAAAATAATTCAGAAAAAAAAGTTTCCAAAGAATGTTACAGGCGAGAAAGAGCTTTAAAAACAGAGTTATAACAGCACCTTGGAATAGTAGTTTGATGCGAAGCACCCTTTAAAATACAGTTAAAATACCTGCTAAAAGAAACATGTGGTTACAAGAGGTGTTAAACAGTTTAAAAGCTACTGCGGATTTGATGGAGATAGTGGAAGAGTTGAAATTTGCCACATACTGATAAAATCTTACAACAGCAATTCCTGACACAGAAATACTATAGATTCTGGGGAAAAAAAAAATTATTGCTTAGCGGAGGACTTAAAAATGCAATGGAGAAAGAAAAGATTTTGAAACACAGCAATCAACAGCTGTTGATCATGGAATTATTTAGGTTGAAAAAGACCCTTAAGATCGTAGAGTTATATAAAGTGTTTTCTCTCAAGGAGTCCCTATTCAATAGTTCAGTGAAGCTAGTTTCCTCCCAGTTTTACCAAGGTTCTCAGACGAATCACAGAGTCACAAAATGGTTTGGGCTGGATGGGAACTTCAAAGACCATCTAGTCCACTTCCCCTAACATGGGCAGGGGCATCTTCCACTAGATCAGGTTTCTCAAAGCCCCATTCGATCTGGTCTTGAACACTGCCATGGATGGGGTGTTCACAACTGCTCTGGGCAACCTGTCCCAGTGCCTCACAACCCCTGCGAAGACTGTAAAAACTTTCTTCTCTGTGTCCAATCTAAACATACCCTATAACAGTTTTAAGCCATTACCCCTTGTTCTGTCACTTTAAGCCTTGGTAAAATGTGTCCTTCTTATAAGCCCTCTCTAATCACTGGAAGGCCACAGCAAGATCTCTGAGCAGAGTCTTCTCCAGGCTCAACAACCCCAACTCTCTCAGACCTGCTTTGTAGGAGAGCTGCTCCATTCCTCTCACCATTTCCATGGCTCTTTTCTGGACCTGCTCCAACATATCCACATCCTTTTAGAACTGGGGGCCCCAGAACTGAACACAGTATTGCAGATGGGTTCTCACAAAAGCAGAGCAGTGAGGGGACAATCTGCTCTCTACCTGCTTCTTTTTAAGGAGCTCAAAACATGCTGACTTTCCAGGATGCACATTACTGCCTCATGTCCAATTTTTCATCCACTCCCCAAGTCCTTCTCTGCAAGACTGCCTTCAATCCACTCATCCCCCACTCTGTACAGATATTGGGGATTGCCCTGACCCAGGTGCAGAACCTTGAGGTTCACAGGGAGGGGCCTGCTCCTCAAGCCTCTCAAGGTCCCTCTGCACGGCACTCCCTTCCCTCAGCACCTTATCTGCACTGCTCAGCTTGGTGTCCTCTGCAAACCTTCCAAAGGCACACTCAAGCCCACCGCCTATGTTATTAATAAAGATATTGATCATCGTCAATCCCAATACAGACCTCTGAGGGAGACACCACTTGCTATTGATCCCCATTTTGATATTGAGACAACTCTTTGGATGTGGCCACGCTGCCAATTTCAGTTCCTTATTCACCAAACAGTTCATCCATTAAACCTGTACCTCTCCAACTGAGAGACAAAGATGGGGTGTGTGACCACAACATGCTGTCTGCAATACATGAAAATGAGGTCTGAGAGACAGACAACATATATATCAGTACCTTGTCACTCACTTTCTAGATTTCTAAGATAGCAATAATCCACATGTAGGCAACGTTGTAGTAATTTTTTACAACTGGTCAATGCTCAAAAGTTTTAGCTACTGTCCTGGAAATACCTAAAGAGACTTATAAGAAGAAAGAGGCATGGAGATAGAAAAGAATAAGGGACTTGACAGCCATTACCAGTAAGGGAGAACGGCATCTCTCATACAAGAAAATATATGCAATAAAAGCTTCTGCATGAGTTTCTCTAGTGAGCCATGCAGATAAACAGGGCAACTTAAAAAAGAGACTCAGCAGACGCACGCCTTCCTTTCCACCCCTCCGACTGCTTACTAAAAACAGTCTTCGCCTTGACTGCAAGGGAGAAACTTACGCAAACAGACAAGAGATTCATTCCCCTGCTGGAGGGAGACTCACAGCAGCATCAAGACACCGAGGACCTGTAGCAGACCTGGCGCACGCCCATGGCTCCGCTCGAGCAAGCACCGGCGGGAGGCGGGGGTTCATCAACGCGTACACGGAGCCCCCCTTCGCCCAAACACCCCGGCACCGGAGAGGAGAGCGCCTTCACGAGCCGGCCAAGCGCTCCGGGGGAGTCGGAGGAGGAGGGCACGGAGCTATCTCCAGCCGCCACCCGCCGCAGGGCTCCGGCTGGCGGGGCCGCTGCCGTGCCCGGCCGGCACGCAGCACTGCCCGGGCTGTCACCTCCGGACCGGGAGGCCGCCGACTCTCCCTGCCGAGGGGGCCGGCACCTCTCCAGCCCTGCTGGGGCAGCCCCCGCGGCCTCCGAGCGCTGCCGCCGGGGAAATGGCGGGGAACGCCGTTACCTTCGCTCTTGCCCAGGATGCGGCAGCAGAGGCTCTGCAGCAGAACGTTGGGGGATTTTTGGTCCGGAGTCGCCATCGCCGCGCGGGAGGCAGGAGGTGGCGCGGGGGCCCGGAGCAGGCGGCAGAGCCGGAGCACGGCGGGGGGGCGGAGGGAAGGAGGGAGGCGAGGACGCGCCGCCCGGTCGGCAGCGCAGGGACCCGGCGGCACCTCCCGCGCCCGCCTACGGCGCCATTTTCACGGGACCCGCCGAAAGCCGCAGCCGCGGCCGCACACCCACAATGCCCCGCGCGGCGGTTCCGGGGCAGGCACCGCCCCGCGCGCGGGGGCGGGCCCGGCGGGAGCGCCCCGTGATCCCCGGGCGGCGAGCGGGACGGGACCGGCACTGGCAGCTTGCCGGGCGTGGAAACGCATCTCACCTACTCTCAAAGTGTCTGAAGTCACGTCCCATCAAAACACACATTCGCTGCAACACAGATCTAACGAGTGCAGGAGGTGGAGGCCTTCTCGGGCCGTCACGGGCAGGAGCGCTAAAGTCCCTCATGGGGTGCTAGCAGAGGGCTTCAGACGTGCGATTGCAGAATGGAGACACGGATGCAGACTGATCCTCTTGCCAAAATAGGTTATTTCACCCGGTGTGCCAGTCAGGCCAATACACACACAGATTCGAGATATTTGATTTATAGTTCTGCACTGAAAGGTGCTGGGTCGCAGATCCACAAAGCCAGCATCCCAACTATCAAAACTTTTTACTATTCATACATTTTAGTAAACAAAGGAATTAGTCTTTATTGGCTACAAGTTACGTAGTTCTCAATTAGCATTCTGTTTTCTATTCATGATTCCACTGCTTCTCATCCTTATTAGCCCATATTCTCAGTCGTTCTCTTCTTTTGCATCAGTGGGTTTCCTGGGGTGATGGCCGTGAGTCAAGTGTCACAATCTCTTCCTGCCGGAATTACCTTCTACCCAGTCGGAGCTGATTTCAGCGCAGTTGCTGAATTTGCTGTATTATTTACTTCTTGATCTTGGAAGTTCTGCTAGATGTCCTTGTGGCCCTAAATTCTGCATTCTTTGTGTCCACCATCGGTGGTATATTCTTCTTCTAAGTTTTGTTAACCTCGCCTGGGTCTGAGGTCATTGAAACATACTGAGTCCTAAACCTTAACAGAACAATTCTTCCCACAACTAATTTGTCTTTCTAACACCTTACAGCACTTACGGCTTCTTAGCTGCTGTCTGTTTCACAGACAAAATCTCCTTTTTTGTTGTTGTTTAGGCTTGAAAGTATACAAAGATCAAACATCAGGGAATACACTTTCTTCAGAAATATTTCCATATTCCACGTTTTGCAACAATCCCACATTAGCTGTAAGTGCTACGTACAGACATCCTCATAAATGTAACAACACACAAATGCTGAGAAGGAACACAGCCAGGGAGAACAAAAATTCTGAAGTACAAACTGAGTGAATGTACAGGCAGGAACAACCATTAGATTGTTGAAACTCAACTCTTTTTTGTTATTTACCCATAAAATTTTGCCCAATTACATCACTATCTTATATTTTTCATTCGCAGCAGCCTAACTACACAAGTCGTTTAAGATGAAGATTTTCACCTTGTTAGGAATTTTTTCCAGAAATTTCTCAACTAATTTTAAAGATCTCACAGGTGTCTAAGGTTTTTGCCCCCAAACTCCATAGAAGTAATTGAACACTGTGAATTACTTATGAGGAGATCAGGTTCACTTACTCCCCTCAGAGGAGAGAGGTGGCTGCACTTCTGTGTTTTGCTGCCTTGGGGATCAAGGCTTATTAGTGGCTTTTCCACACAAAGTAATTACGAATCAGGGCAGGTCTGGAAAAATGTGTGAGGATGCTGGGCCCAGGTCTCCATGTCCTGCTGTGCTGTGCAGTTGGGTGTCCCCAGTCCCTGTGGAGGGCCTGGGCTCCAGCTACTGGGCAGCATGGGGACCAGGGACAGCATGCTCATGGCTGGTCTGTGCTGCTTCTCGTGACCTGCTCCTCAGGCTTGTCACCCCTAGCACAGACACTGATGTTACCAGGTGTCTGAGTTCCATCTCTCCAGTAAATTCATGCTGTGTCCAGCCCAAAATACATACTTAGGAAATAGTTATTTCCCCTTGTGCTGCTGAAGTCCTGCGTAACCTGTAAGGGGTGATTTGAAGTACTGCAGTAGCAGCAGCCAGGTGGGCTTGGTGCACTGCTGGCTGTGAACAAATTCGTTCCTGCTGTGCAACACATGGCTTTCTGACAGTCCCTGTTGGCTTCATTGTCTCCACAGCCACAATTTTGTGTGTATGTTTTCCACAGGCACATGCACCTGGCCTTTCATTATGGGAACATTACAGATGTAAACATCGGCTCGTTGCTAGCATTACTGCTAGAAACAAATCACAGTGGCAAACCAAGAACTGCAACACATTGAGGATGTATGGGAGTTTGTTGCTTGGAATATTCTAGTAGAAACCTTCATAGTCTCATCACTCACACTAGAAATCTTCAGTTCTTGCTGATACATTCTTTAGATTTTTTTGAGAAGTAAAATAGGACCCAAAATGAATAAAGTTACCAGAACTTTATCCCATGTAAACATGGATTGTAGTCTTCATTTCCAATATTTCTGAAGTAAAGACTTCAAGGGTGGTGTGAGTTTTGTTTTTTGGGTTTTTTTTGGTTTTTTGGGTTTTGTTTGTTTGTTTGTTTGTTTTTTGGTTTTTTTTGTTTTTTTTGTACAGAATAGCAGAAGAATCTCTGTTCCATTTTTCTGCCCAGAGCAAACACAGTTGTGCTACAAAGAGCTGGTGACTCACCACTGCTGCTAGTCACTTCAGATTTAGATTCCACTCTGGAAGGTGTTAATCTAGCAAGCAGCAAATATGATTCTCACATGAGGCAAAAAAATAACTTTGGCAATTATATCTGGAAGTGGTGATCTTTTACAAAACCTTTACATTCCAAGGGAATCCAGTCACTCCCAAATATTCTGTTACTGCTTTTAAGTGGATATTACTAATTCTTTCTGGTCACACTAGTTCCTTTTAACCAATGCAGTTGTGTCACTGGTCTGAAATCAGAGTACATTATGGAACAGCACGATGAGAGCATGGCATTGAAATGGGCTCACTCGAGCCTCCTGCAAGCAGCAGTACAAATACAAACCTAAGCTTTTTGACTTCAGCACAACCACATCCTATGTTATGCTTCTGAAGTACTGTGATAGCCAACCATTCTGTTACATTACTGAGAATGTATTCTCTCATTTCTAGCCTCTTTTTCTCAAGGAAATGAGGCTTAATGCAGTTACTCTGTATGCCAGTGCCTCCTTGTAACTGCTGAATCTCATCACCGATTTTAAACAATTTTAGCAGAGAGGTGGAGTTCTTAAGGATATTACTAAAATTTAATGGAATTCAGCATCTGAGAGTACTAAGGCTAAGTCAGGCCCCCTTGAAAGGAAAGGTAAGGAGAACTTTCTTCTCCCGACTATGTTTACCCTTAGCAAAGGAGCTGATTGGTGTGGACACCCTGGACAGGTAGACACACATCCTAGCTCTGAGCCACCTACAGTACCAGCTCTTCTTTCTCAGCCTGATGAATGGATGATTTAAGAACTGAAAGTGTAGGGGACAGGGAACTCTGGGAATAATGTAGAAAGTAGTCAGAAAGAGACAAGAGTGATGGAAAATAGAGGGAAACTAAACTTCATTAGTGTCACTTCTCACTGACCTCCTTGCTTTTTTCTTAATGGAAAGAATTAATCATAAAATCCTGTTTAGAAATGCTAATTCTGATAAAGCAGGTTGCTAGCACATGCAGCTTATTGTGGTTTTACCAACTTCAGTATAGCTATGATTGCTTAAATCAGCTTAAAAAATCTCATTACCAATGAGAAAGAAAAAATATAAACTATTTTCTTACTATATTGATATAAGCTTAATTCACCTTGCGCTTGGTCTCTCAGCATTGGACAATAAATAAAAAAGTTATAGCTGCTCACATTTTCCACAGTACAGAAAATTCATCAGTTAGCAGAGTTAAATGTGTGCTTTTAAAATTATGACAGTGTCTTACAAGAAAATCAGCTCCTCCTTAGAAGGTTAAATGGACTTGTGTTTCAGATCTGCTACTTAAGGATCATGTTTCTGATAGTAAATACCTTTATAGCAAAAGAACATGCAATGAGATCCAGCAGGAGGTAGAAGCTGAAGCTTGACAAAGTTAGGCTAGAAACAAGTGACAGTTTTAATTCAGTAAGGATATTTACTCACTAGAGAGAGATGTTTAAAAGCATGGCACTTTATTCATATCTGAAACATTTTAAATCACCCTTCTGGTACAGGCCTAGTGGCCAGATATGAACTGACATGACAGCTACTGAGTTGTGTTTATATTCTGCACAAGATCAGTCTGCAAGGTATCATTGTCTCTTTTAACCTTAAATTGTCTAAATCTAATCAATAGTACTTTAGCAAAAGAATTCTTATCCTTACAGAAAAACTAAGGGTTAATTGTGCTATTTTGTGAACTCTTCTTTGGTTATGCCTACAGGGCACGATACCTTAGATAGCTCTCACTCTTTGCTCTTTGTGGGGCACACCAAAAGCAGTAGGGAATCATGCTGAACACCTCCAGCATTTCACTGTGCTGGACAGACTTTTTTTATGTCATGTAGCCAGTGTTAAGAATTACAGTGGCTGGAAATAGGGATGGATACTATCTGTGCCTTAGTTAGCATATGGTAGCCCTGGAAGTACAGCAGCTGGACCTCTTCTGGCTCCAACACCATGTGGCTTCTGTCCCTAAGCATATATTTTCCACATAGGCAATCTCATAATGGCCTAGAGCCTTGCTATGCTGAGTCTGCAGCATTAAAAGGGTATTAAACAGATCTAATTTTTGAAAGGCCATATGTTTTAGGATGATGTTCTGTGACTCAGTTTCAGATAGATGTCCTTGTGCACAAGTGGGGCTCAGATGAAGAGAGAGTTTAATCCAGTTTAACCCTCCTGCTCGTGTTAGTTCTGCATTGCAGCCTATTTGTTGTGACTTTCATAATATTATTACCACCTCTCCATTTTCAAACTCTTCAGCTGTTCCCCTGTTGACTGAGGAGCTTGAAGTACATTCCATAAGGCCATATACTTGCAGAAAATCTGCTGAATTGGTGTTAGTGTATCAAAAAGGAAACTTGTGTTTCCCAATACTTAGAGATGCCAAAAACTGATTTAAACTATATAAGAGCAAAACAAAGGACATTTACATTTTTTTACTTGGGATTTTTATTCAATACTTACAATAAAATAACTGTGTTAGATCACAGAATCACAGAATGGGTCAGGGTGGAAGTGACCATAGTGGGTCATCTGGTCCAATCTCCCTGCTCAAGCAGGATCATCCTAGAGCACTTGGCATGGGATTGCATGCAGATAGTTCTTCAATATCTCCAGTTAGGGAGACTCCACACCCTCTCTGAGCAACATGTTCCAGTGCATGGTCACCCACACAGTAAGGAAGTTCTTCCTCATGTTCAGGGGGAGCTTCCTGTGCCTCAGTTTCTACCCATTGCCTTTTGTTCCTTTGCTTGGCTCCACTGAGCAGAGCCTGGCTCAATCCTCTTAATGCCCTCCCTTCAGATAGTGACAGATAGTAACACAGTCCCCTCTAGGCTGTCTCTTCTCCAGGCTGAGCAGGCCCAGTTCCCTCAGCCTTTCTCATAAGAGAGATGCTCCAGTCCATTAACCATCTCTGTAGCCCTCCACTGGACCTGCTCCAGGAGCGCCATGTCTTCTCTAGTTCTGAGGAGCCCAGAACCGGGCACAGCACTCCAGATGTGCCTCACTAGGGCTGAGTAGAAGGGCAGGATCTGGATGAACAACATTAGCCTAGATGAAAAATGCTAGCTCTCCTATAAACTGGAAGTAGTACTGATGTTTTGCATCTCAGGACAGTTGTCTTTCTTCTGCTGGTGCCTTGGTTATCTGAGAAGTTTCATTTTTTCTGGTACTCTTTAGTAATAAACAGAATTTCTTTCCAAAAAGAAGATACACAGACAAATGCACATTGAAGCCCACTCCATATTAAATGCTATTGATCCCACAGGGGTGGACACCGTTATATATCTTTCTACAGAACAGTGTAGCTTCAGCCAGCAAACAGATTCCAACAAGCTCAGTAAAACTACCTGATATTTTCTTAGTCCTGTGCTGTCTGTCATATCACAGTCTTGTTACATATATGGAGTTTCAGTAAAAAAAATCACATTAAATCACCTTCTGCCAGCAAGTGATTCCATAAAAATAGTTTGCAAGAACACTTCTATTTTGTCAAAACTCTCTAAAATACTGTCAAAATATTTTTGAAAGTTAAAGCAACTTTGTGACAACCATTTGATTTTAAAAATCAGAGCAATAATTTTGGAAGGGAGCCTGGAATGAAGCCCTGTAATAAAGCTGAGTTAATATTTCTAAATATATATGTAAATATATAGGTTTCATTTTGAACATAGATCATCAGCTTTTCAATAGGAGTTTTGACCATATCTGGCTTCAGTATTTTAGAGCAAAGACTTTTGATCTTTATCAGCCCTAGAAAAAGGTGTGCATGGGGAAACGATCAAAATAAGATGTGGAATAAAAAAATTGCATGTAGCAAACCAGTTTAAAAAGATGTGCAATGTGTTTGTAAGAAAATTATTTCTATAAATGGGATAATATCACTAGGCAAACATAACTCATTAAATACAGCATAAGTCAATAAGGCTCTACAGAGCACTGTGATACTACGCAAGCAGGAATGACAAAATAATTGGAGCTTTCTGATTTCTTTTTTGTGACATTGTTTTATCTTATTTCACTTTAAAGCAATATAGTCAGGGTTGTGGGTTTTATGGCATTATTTTATTTTAAGAACCTTACTTTGTTTACTCATTTCCCCAGGCACATATTTCTCATTCCAGTAGCAACTCTCATGCCTATGTGAGCTGAAATTCTCAAGGTGAAGGTTTGAGTTTTTCCTTACATCACAAGGAAGAAGAGAAAGCAACCAGTTGGCAAAAGAGGAACCAATTCCCCACGTGCTTTTGTTTTAAATGCCGAAAATATTCATGAACTGATAAGCAAATGTCATCTTGTGATTGTACTTGAGCTAGCTGTATTTAGGCAGTTTCCTGACAGTGTACTCTTTAAGGGATCAGTTTGAAGATTTCACTCTGTAATGCTTTTTAGAGTGTTTATTGATTTTTCTGCTCTCCTCTCAGTGTTTGGAGAGTTTATCCTGATGCTCATTTTTTCCTTTCCAATGAACTAGTCAAAAAAAGAATGTACTAGCTGTCTCCCTAGCTGTGTTAAATGTATAAGATAAACAGTTCTAAAAATAGAAGGAAACATTTTAATTTTCTTTCCTGCAGGTTTGAGTATAGCAATTAGTCACTTTGTAACAGTGTGTACCATACTTCCAGACAAAAATGACTGTCAAGGTAACAATGTCCCCTGCAGAATACATCATGAGCTTCATCTTCCTACAGATATTGGGAAAAAAATTGCTATTCACTTTTGTGAACTCTTAGTATTTATGAAGCTGATTATCCATCTCCTAAAGTCCACTTCATACCAACCTGAGCTTTTTCAATTACAGTTCTTGAAGATTACTGATTTCATTCACACTATTAGGAGGAGTTCTGTGTATATTACTATATATTTGTAAGGAAAAAACAAAAAACTTCAATCCATAACCTTCTTAAGAAAATAAGAACAATTCCTAGTGTTCCTGCCTCCCACATTATAGCCTGATGTTTATTATCCCATGTATCTACATTAGTGAATATGGCATTTTTCTCTGTTTCCTGCATTAAGCTATTGAATCCTTTTTCTATGCCTGCTTAAAAAATGACCGTATTTGGTTAGGTTAAGAGGTGCAATAAATAGGCATAACCAAGTTAGTTTTGAGGCTTGAATTTATAAAGGCATGTAGGAATACATGCCTCTATGGCTGTTAAAGCATTGGTGGGTTTTAGGCTTGTAAATGCATGTGAATACAAGCCTACATTACACACTCCCAGATGCTCAGATTAGAGGAAGCTGTAGAATTTCGAAGTGCAGCTTATTACTACCAGTGCTGAACTGCTAGCAGCTGAGGGACAAAAAGAGCAGCACTGGAGCTGCAAAGATTTGCCAGTTTTTAGGTGTGTGCTAAAACTGGGGAACCACATTTGGTTCCTATGTGCAGGAGCGTTTCATTGTCCTGAGGCAGGGTAGTTTTTTTGTAGTAACTTTTTATGTGTTATACTGTTCAAAGATTTCTTAAATATAATATCTAGTGGGTTAGAAACTATTCTAAACACTTCCTCCCTCCTAAAGATCTGTAGCAGTTAAAAGCATATTCTAGGAGAATCAGGCTCCCAGAGACAGAAATAAATACACACAAGTGATATAATCAGTTAGTAACTGGAGCCTTTGAGAATGAGGTTTGTTGACTCTATTTCTTGGGTTTCCTCTGTGTGATTAGATCAGCTCTAAACTGAGAGCCTGTGTAGCCATATCCTGTGTTTCCATTTATAATGTCAGATAACACCTTCCATCTCAGGATGTCTGTCCCCGCACATATATTTTTAGTATTCTCTCAGGCAGAAAAGGCTTATAATCCCCATTTTATACAGAATAAAATACGGAAATGTAGATAGGCAGAGATGAAGCATTTTGCTCAAGGTTATAAGGAAAAAATCTGCCCAGTTCAGGAATATGATGCAGATATTCTCTTTTTCTTATACTTTAACTATGGAACTACTGTTCCTTCCTACTTAGAATGCTCTGTGTTTTTAAATGCAGCAATTATCCTTTGACTGCTTTCTATTTAAAGACAAGGATATATACTCAGCACTACTCTCAAAGGCACAACAGCAGCATAAATTTGTTAACAGATTGTTCAGGTTTCTCAAACCTCCTGGAGAAAGAAGTCATTGTTATCTTTCTAGGGCCAATATGGAGTTAAAAGTCAGAAACCCCTCTTATCCTCAATATAAGAAAAATAGTGAATGCTATATTCCAGATAATTTAGAAAGAATAGTTTTTTTCATGCAAAATTGGAATTCACTGGATTATGGTTACAGTTATCACTATTGCTTTATGAGGGAGGGAGTATAATAACAGTGGCATATTCTTTGTGTAGAAGTCTTCTAATAATCTTGTTTAGTAATATCTTTTTTCCAAAATGAGCTGCTAGCAATCTGAAGAAATGAAATTTTCCTTCTGTTGCTTCTGATTTCTTAGGGAACTCCATGGTGAGCATTATTGTCCTGCTTTATAGGGATGCTATGAGACAACTAAATATGTGATCAAATAAGCAAACAAAGCAGAGTCCAGTCCAGGAAACTGTGCAGGTTCATTTCATTTCCCAGTCACTTCCTCTGCTGGTCAGAAACACAACACGAACCAGACAGAGCTGTTTATCAAACCATTAAGATGGAAAACATCACACTGAGTCATTCTAACACAGTCTGCTTCACTGAATAGATAAAGAATTTCAGCAACAAACCTTATATAAGCTAATACTTGAAAAATCAGTGTTAGATGAAAATCATAAGTTTTCCTCAATTGTCTAATATAATGTGAGGCATCTAAATTCAGTTATGGGCACCTTAGTATTATTGCCTAGTTATATTTGCCTAGTTATATTTGCCTAACGGAAAAGTAGTTTATTGTGGGAGGACTTCACAATTTTTACTGTTTACTTGGGGATGCAGCATTGCTCACAGATGGGCCCCACATGTTGCCTACCTCTACATAAAGAGGAGGCTACTGGATGCCTCAGGCTTGTTCAAGTATTGGGTTGGGTAACTTGGAGGCTTATGTTTGTCAGAAGTGACTCTGGGTGTTGTATGTCAATGTAGTTCTAATTCCAGATGACAGACTCCACATATCTTCATGTAAAATTAATGTAATAAGGGAACTATCTATGTTAATAAGTACCAGCTCAGCTAATATATTGTGTGCATCTGGTAATCATAAATTTTCTGTCATTTTAATCCCCTATTCCATTTTAAGGAAAAATTACTTACTGTTTGGAAATGGGCAAAGTTGTCTAGAGAAAGTTAACATGTTTGAAACTACAACTCTGCTGAAAATGATGGAAAGAGCAAATAATCAGCAAACTCTGGATTTCTGATAAAACCAAGTTGGTCTTCTACAATGTAATTTAATTTTAAAAATGAGGTCATTTGGCTGTATGATAAGAACAAGTTATAGACAGTTGGGAGAGATGTTCCCCCGGTGATTTATCCAGGTTATAGTTCTATCTGCGTTAGCTTCAGAAAATGCAGCTGAACAACTGCAACCTGAGAACACAAGAGTACCACAGCAGAAATGAGACAAGTAAAACACAAATGCTGAGACATGACATTTAGTAGAACAAGCACCAGAGTCTGAATCTAATATTCTGCTACTATGAAGAGCAGAACAACATTAAAACAAATCAGAGCTCAAGTTTCATCTCACAGAGTCCTTTTCTCTGCTTGACATGGCATCTTATCGGTAAGCTGTGCTATAAACCTGCTACTGCTGCTAGACATCATGAAACAGCAGAGCTGGTAGTGTTGCCATTAGCTTTGTAATAAGGAGAATGCATACGAGCATGAAAGCAGGTTTATTTGCAATATCCAACTGAAGTTATCAGTCAGGAGGCCGTTCTTTTGGGTCCTCAGAAGACTTGCACGCAGACGATCAGAGCCCTATGGAAAAAGGGGGTTTGCAGTCCGTGGCCGTGCGCGCAGCCGGCGGCAGGTGTCACTGCAGAAGGCACAGAAAACGCAGCTCCAAAGCCCTGAGTGCTGCGCAGCCTGGCCCATCAGCAGCTGCCCTATCCGCCAGCTGCACGGATAACTGCACATCAGCAGAAACGAAGTGAAGAGCACCTACCCCTGGTTAATAAAGGGCCTCTATGGTATTCCTATTTGAATGTCTCACGTGGGAAAAGAGGGCTGTGCAGTTCTGCCTTGCTGTCCAAGGGTATATGAACAGTACAATACATTTTCCTGCTTTCTGCCCACTGTCTGAGACTGGTGTAGTTTGTGCATACTCTAGAGATAGTCCAGACTTGCCCAGAAACCAAACTAACTTCCCTATGCACATCCCAGGACATGGGCTCTTCCCAAAACTTTTTGATTTTGCTCAGGCAAATGCCACAGCAGCAGTTCAGTTCTGCAGGTTCACACTTAATCATTTCAGCTGTTAAACAAAACATGTGGTGCAACAGACAGGTGCTTTTCTTTCCTTTCCACAATTGTTAATGCAAGGGAGGAATACCTGTCACCCCCTCATGACTGTCCCAGAAGCTAAGTCCTGTTCTTTTCTCACAGCCAGTAGAGCTACCCAGACAGAGCAGACTGAGGTCCAGGGAAAGTTCAGTGAGACTGCTCCAAAGGTTGGAAAGGAGTATTTTGGAACATCTTTCCCTCTTCTACCTGAGAGTAATGATGGATTTGTCTTTACAAACAAGCTGTGGGTCTGGTGGTAGATAATACTAGCACTGAGAGATAAAAGAAACAATGGGAAGATTTCCACTGATAGATGAATGGAAAAAAAAAAAATATATATATGTATTTGCCTTTACAAACAAACTGTAGGTTTGCTGATAAATTAAATTGGATATTGAAAGATGAAAGAAACAATGGGGAAAAACCATGAATTCCATAAGAATTAAAAATTAAAAGGGAGGGCTATACATTAGAGGGGAATCTTAGATATCAGGTGTTTTGGGAAGTCTGTACCTCTCAAGTACTTCAGCCAGCGGGGAAAGAGAGAGGGAAATGCAGCTGGGAAGTTAGGATAAAAAGGAGGCTGCGTCCTCCAAAAATTTGAGAGATCTCAGGGGAATGCCCCATGGCCTCTCCCTTTATTCGAATAAAGTAAAAGGACTTCTCTGTCTCCTTTTTGGACATAAACCTCTGGTGTTTGTGGCCTAATTTTCCTGACACACCTGTACAGCTTGCTCAGGTTCTGCCCTACCCAGTCCCACCAGACAAATCAGTGCTTTTAAGACAAAAGACAGATTTTGTGCTGATCACTAAGCAACACAACACTACTCAAAGATAAGGGATATATGAACATAATAAAGCAGGTCATTATACAAAGTGTGCTACTCTAAGTGTCTCTGTAAATGAGCACAGAGATCACATAAGGTACAGCTTCTAAGATTCAAAACAGCTAGGATCTAGTTTTTGTACTGTTGATGCCCCTCACACTATCATCTCCCACAGAAACAGGAGGTAATGGTATCCCTCTTCACCTCTTCTCATCCAAAACTTCTCTGGCCTTCCGAGCAAAATCTTTGACTTACAAAAAATCCAATTGAATGCTTCATAGATTCATATGAGAATAGTAAGCTTTCTTGCACCAGAGGAGTGTGGTTTGAGCTGTTCTGTCTCTGTGACTCTCACTCTTGGAGCACTAGCTTCCCACATTTCTGAGGGTTTGCCTTTACAGACAGTTGTTGGGCCACACATGTGCTCTGCATGCCCTTGTGTTCTTCTCCCTGAAGGCATTAAATATGGAGCAGCCCCATCTGCCATTCTGTTCTTTTGCCATGTATACTCCAGAATAACAGAACTCTGTAGTGGGGGAGGAGAACAGGTTGTGAAAAGAGAACAAACACAGAAATAAATTTTGTAGACTTAAAATTTGTTCAGAATCCAACAAATTGTCAGGGCTGTTTCAGCAGGTATATGAGATCTCAGCTCGTGATATCAGTGCTGGTCAGGAGAGACAATAAGATTCAGAATTTAAGTAGCAAGAGGATGTTCAGCTTCAGACACTGAAAAGGGGATTGCAGAAGTCGGATCTAACTATAGGAAACACAGAATTGTACACCTACATCTCTTTTCTTAGATTCCTGAGAAAATGACTTGCTGCTTAGACTGGGTTGATCGCTTAAGTCCATCAGCATATCATGTCCTAGTCCTCTGGGGAGCCACAGAGGAGCTATAGATAATCAATTTTATTTTTTTTTCTCCTAGATGAACAAATTTCACAAGTGCATGAGAGGACATGACACTGGCAAGCATGCCAAGGGAACAAAGTCAAATCAAAAAGGCACAATGTCACCGTTGGGAGAACAAGAGGAGGTGTGCAGCTTTCACTGCTGTGGTGCATGAGAGCCTGAGGTTGAGGCGATGACCTTCGGGATTCCTGCAAGATTCAACTGCTTACCCAGCTCTTCTCTGCAGGTGTGAGGAAGGGTCGTATGATTTATTGCAGATGGTTTGTTGAAGTTGGTGATTTTTTTGGTGTGTGTAGTTCACTCACAGGATGAAATGGGTCTATGAAAACTCAAAGTGCATGATTGCTTTCAGATGATAAATTTCATCTTGTCAATTATAGCAATTTTTTTTCCTAAAGATAAAAACCAGAAGTGCATTTTATAACTTTTGAGATATTATTCAAAAATTTCTTTCTGGCTCATGCCTTTTTGTACATACCTCTTAGAAACATGAATAGACTTGTGGAAAAATCTTGATGATATATTGGAATGTGATTTGTAAGATCATAAATTAATATATTTATATTTTTACTTATAATAGAATTGATTTCAAATAAAAAAATAGAGAATTCAGTTGTCTGCTATGACTCACACTAATCCATAAGTATTCAAATGTGGCCATAAATTGCAGAAAAATCACAAAGCTTAATAAAAATAAAGAAATTAGTACAAGTAATCTAGCATAAAAATGCATTATTTACTCTACATTATATTCTTCCTATTTTTAAAGCATATCATCCAGTCAAGAAGCAAAGTACATAGTTTTGATGATTAGTTACACACACCAGAGAAGGCACCAGAATACACCAGATATAGAGTAAAAAAATATTCATATACTGAATGCTGTTTGGTAGAGAAAACAAAACACAAATACTAAACAATGTCTTTGATATTACAGCAAGCTGATCAGAAGCTTCCAGAGCTCATTACAAGTACGCACTAAACAACAGTTCGTTTCATTTACTTTACAATACAGAAAACTGACACTAATTTTGGATAGATATTTTTCACCATTATTCACACAAGCAGATCACGCATTTTTGAAGGCAAAAGCAAATTTAACTTGAATATTTCAAACAGAATTAAATGTAGTTGTCACTTAAAGAGTCATTAAAACATCTTACGTCAGTGTAACTGAGATCAAATTTAGCTGTCAGCTAAATAAAAGAAACAAAATTATTGACAGAGTTTACTTTGTAGTTCAAGTTCATTTTCTGTTGATTTCATTGTCATCTATGCATGATTGCTGCTTCTCTTTTCCAGAATAGGACTGCTCTGTTCCAACATTTTTTGTGCTCTAAGATGCCAGTGTAGAGCTTCAGTATTTGTTCCAGTAAACAGATTCCTCCAGCTCAATAACGCTTTTCTCTTGGTTTGTTTGATGAGGCCGAGGTCAGGAAACAAAAGGATTTTGTTCTCCAGATACTGGATATTGCATTGCTAGAGTTGCTTTCAGCAGTCTATCGTGTTCTCCTATTTCAAACTTAGATGAAATAAAAACACTCCCACTGTTGTTCACAGTCACGTTCTCCTCACTGGTACGCTACAGCACTTTTCCCCATAAAATACGTTCTTCCCCAGTATCACTTTCCGGAAGTTCCATTTGAGTTTAATAATATTTGAAACAGGATCTATCTGGCCTGTACCAGAGGGGGGAACAAAGGTTGTGCACAACTCCAGACCTCATTTGGTTTTCAGTTACTTCCTCCCTTTTGTCTAGTGACACACATTTCACTAAGGAATACAGACACCTCAGACACCTTCTCCACCTGCAGCCCATTAAATTTTAAAGGCACTTTTAGGCTCTTTACTTCCCCTTATCATGGAAATACAAGCCCTCAGGAAAAAAGTGGAACAGACATATACGGGGAGAAACTATTTAGCTATCTTACTATAATCTGCCCACATTCAGTGGTATCTGAACTCAGAGCTCCACAGTATGGGCACATGCTTCCGATACAGCCCAGACCACACCATGTAGAGGCCCCAGTATGTACTTGTTATCTAACTCTTTGTGATGCCTGGTTTGCCAAGCACTTTTTAAAAAAGTATGTATCCAGAAGCAATTATTTTAATACCCTGAGTCCTTACCAAAAAACTGACTGTTAGGATAGATAGAACCACACTTTCACCACAATGATGCACAAAATTAAATCTATAATAATTTTAAACAATATTTTAATGGTATTTCCTATACTTAAAATACATAGCTTAACGCTAACTGAGAAAACCACAAAAACATAGTCAAAGGCAACACCAACCAAGGAATTTGTACTTTAATTTTTTAAACATTTGACAATAAAGAGCCATCACGATTTAATATGTAGCTTCTTTTCAAAAATACCATCTTCTTTTCTCATTACACTTTGACAAAGTTTGACCAAGTTTGACTTGTCTGCTGTAAGTAATTGTTTATTACATTGTATCAGCTGATTTCAAGCAAACCCTTCCTTAAAATTCTTGACAGGAATTCTGTCCAAAGAAGCCTCTGTAGGAATGATGTCAGGTGTAGCTCTGTGCTAAGCGAACTGTGCAGAGTATGCATGCCCTGAGAAACAGCTGTGTGCACACCAGTAGAGTTCTCAGAGGAGTGTGGATGCTCTGTCTCTGGATAGTACAGGAGTTATCCCAGGGAGCTTCAGCAGCAACACTCCCCCTTCCCAAAGGCTGAGCACTGCTGAACATCCTGAACTGTCAACAGAGCTGAGGACTCTGGACAGCAAGCTTCCTTTACATTCAACAAGCTTGTGATATATTTGGGCAATCTGCTGTGCGTATGTTTCCACTGCAATGTTCTGCTGTTCATGATGTGATTGTGACAAAACAAATTTAAATGGATAGTTACAATAATCCATTACCATTAATTTTCAGAAATTTTAGCAAATATGTGTTTTTTGCATAGGCTTTTCATAACAAAACAGATTAGTAATCTTATGTTCCCCTTCAGGCAAAGACTTTCTGGCTGAAAAACATCTCTGGCTTCCAATTGGAGAAGCAGGCAGAAAAGAGAGGAATTTTTTAATTCCCTTTTGTAAAATACTGTGTCCTAGTGTTAGTCTTGAGATCTGCAAAGTACTTGGGGAATATGTCCTTTTAAACATTCATCAGCTTCTCTATCACAAGATTTATGGCCTCTCTCCTTAATCTCTACAATTGAGATGCGTTAATCTTTTACATACATCAATATATAAAAGTGTGGATTGATTAATAATTTAATTCTCGGAAATCAAAAAGCACAACAACAGCCTTTTGTCTTTCCCAGACCTTTTATCTGACAGGCATGCTAACCCATAGCATAAATGTGTCAGCATTCCACATCACTAAAAATATACTTCTTCTCATGTGAATTTTCAGATTGTTGTGCTGAATAACATAGGTGAAATGCTATTTTAAGGTCTGAAATTTTCATGTTCTGAACAGCCGTTCTGTGCATGCAGGAGAAAAAGCAAAAAAACTGCCCAGTAAAAATACCATTGTGGGTAAAAGTTCAGGAAGGTATTATTTCTTCAGATTCTCCATATAAAAATAGGAATAAATTTTTCTGGATATGTATTGCTCTATTATTTTAACTATTTGTATATACTTACTATGTTTCACTAATAGGAAAAGTAGGCAAGAATATGGATAAAGAATTAAAAGACCTTTAATTAGAGGTCGTGGACAGAGTAGTTTTGATGACTCAGACACACGATGAGCAAGTTTTTTCACTGCTAGGATGAACTTCTCATCTGATTCACATAGTCAACAGCCATCTTTATACAAAGTCCTTGGCCATTTTCCTGGGAATGTACAATGTTGCCAGAAAGACCCTAGCTACATACCACACAAGTTAATTTTAACATTTTATGGCACTGGGATTCTACCTCATGTTGTTTCACAGTCTTTGTTTAATCCTGCATCAACTCTATGTGCTTCAGCTAGTTTTTATTCCTTATTCCTAAGGATGGATATGGAACATTTTTTTTAATTAAAATTCTGTTGTTACCTAGTCCTCCTGAAAGGAATGCCTCTTAAGATAGACAAGTGTCCTGGAGTCTTCACTTGCATTCCTGTCCTTACAGATGTTTGTCTTCTGCAGCTTGGCCCTTGCTGCTTGCTGACAGCCCTGATTAGGGGCTGGTAGAACAACACCACAGTTGCTCCAAGGACAGCAAAAATGCAAAACTAATTGTTAATTATATGCTTGCATTTGCTGGGAATTCTTTAGAAAGTAACCTTGGAACAAGACATTCAGCAGTGTGAAAACAACAACACACAATGTCAACCACATATAAATGTATTTTGGGATTCCTACAAACTGTTTAGCTGGTAAACTAAAGTCTTTTGCCTTTTCAGAACTAAGACTAGATTGGGTGAAGTACCATTAGGTTTTAATTGAAAGTTAAAAATATTTGAGTAAATCAAGGCATTGCTATGGATAGGCTTTAACTGTCATGAAATGTTGTATAGGTATTTTTTTCCACCATCATGATAAAGGCTGATGGTACTAATGGGATAGGCTATGAGAAGAAAAGATTTAGAAGTCCTTTAGCCCATCCCTATAAATCTACCTCTGACAGATATGAACAGACAATCTGTAACTGAAAGAATTAATAAAGCATGCTGTAAAAATGCATGTGTACTTATAACATGCCTGTTTGCATCTGCAAAATGAGTAAAATCAAATAATGATTCAAACTGCCAACAGAAGAACCTTTGCCTAAGTCTCATTTTGAAATACATCTGAAAACAGTCAGTACCAGTTAGGATTTCTTAACTGCCATGGGTGACAGGTATCTATTATTGATGGAAAAGATGAGCTGTACCAGAGCCATCTCTTTATGTGGAAACACTGATCCACATTCCATTCATTTAGAAAGAGAGTTGCTCATACAAAATGAAAATGTCCTGCTCCAGCTTCTACAAGTCTGAACCAAATAGAAAGATACTGCATTAAATTAATTTTGAACACCTTCCATGTGTTCCTATTATGACAGGATTTTGAAAGAACATATATCTATCCTATATAATTTGGAAGACAACATATTAAATCCTCTTTTGAACTATGTATTTCTTCCTGTCTTGGCCACATGAACACACACACCCACACTACTCTAGGGCAGTTACATTACTCAGAAATACTTGTCTCAGTCTAAAAATACTCACAACAAGTCTTTGAGTGAGAATAACTGTATTTTATTATTAGAACTAGAGGAAAATATAATGCATCTTACACAGTTCTTCTAATCTACCAGTGACTTTAGTCTTCTGTCTTAAAATGTAAACTAACAATAATTCTTAAATTTGCAATATTTTAGTATTGCAATTCATCAAGGCTAACTTAGCTTAATACCAGTACAGTTCCACTTTCTGAATGACCTTATTTAACATCACTCTAAATGTGGTGAAAGAAGTTGTCAACTCAGCACAGGTTACTTGTAAGACAAGATGGAAATTTCTCAAAGGACCAAGTTGTTCTTTTCCACTAAAGAAAAAATTCTGTCATGGGAGTCACTACCGGCAGGAGTTTCCCCAGGTTAAATACTTTATACCTTTTTCTGAAGGAATAGCATTACTCCAGGTTCTAGCTCTCAGCTTCCACAGGAGTCTGTGGAACCACAGAGAGATTTTATAAGAGCTGTATGTCTTCTTGTTGCTCATCTGCTCCTAGCTAGAAACACAGTTAAAAGTACCAGCTGTGCACTATAGATATCTGCGTAACTGCATGCCTTTAAAAACTTCTGAGTGTGGAAAAGATACCAAAGTAAAAAAAAACCCATAATATGGCAATTTTACAGACCACTGTTCACTCTGTACCAGGAACAAGGTAAAGCACATTCTATTTTACCTCTAAAACCATATTCTAATGATAAAAGTTTAGCCAAATACAGATTAATTCAAGGAGATAATTTGGACTTTGAAAAACTACATTTAATCACTTGTGCAATTCCTGTCCAGTTAGCCCATCATAGTATCTTGAGATTCAGTTCTTTACCTAGGATCTAATTGTCAATATAAGAGTAGCAAAGCATCCATGTTTCAAAAAAGAAAATCCACATATTCATTATATAGGATTGTTTGATAGTCTTACAATTCCATATCAGCAAACTGAATGCACATCACTAAATTTATTGAACTGAAATGAAGGTGACCAAAAGTGTTATTCTGGTAACTCTTGCACCTAAAAGTTCTAACAAAGAGGAGAAAACCCCTTCTGGCCCTGTTGCCATAGAAAGTCAACATTTCTTGCACAGGGCTTCTGATCCTGAAAAGTGATCCTGAGTGCTCAAATTATGTTAATCAGATTTATTCATGTGCTGAACAGAGAAAATGTGCAAGAGGGGAAAAGAGAACCATATCATGTGAATATAAAATAATTAGCAAGATTAGTGGTGGCTGTCATTAGTAGCAGGTGTTAAATGGTTTCAAGCAGAGCTATGTCTTGAACATTTAATTTAATTCCTCCTCTACATTATATTTATGATTTCCTATTCACCTTTGCACAAAGGCATTGCAAAAGTCAGTTGAGATGCTTCTGTGAGATGAGGTGTATAGAACACACATGCTTATAACTCTAGCATGATTTGTGTTTAACTTTAAATCAAGATTGCAACCACTTGCATTTAAAGGACATGTAGATATGGCACTTAGGTACGTGTTTTGGTCATGAACTTGGCAGTGCAGAGTTAATGATTGAAATCGATTAACTTTTTAAAGTGCCTTTTCCAACCTAAAGGATTCTATGATTCTACGACTTGATTGCAGCTAGTAGCATTCCAGAGTAGCAAAGTCTTACCTCTAAGATTTACAAGGATTTACAGAAATTTTCTTGGATTGTGTTGCTATTTAAAATGATCAAGATCAGAGGAGTTTCTCAGTGCAAGGAAATAAAAGTTGCCCTGGGATGTCATGAAGGTGAACTAACTCATAGTATAAGTAGAATGCCCTAAATCACTGAGTAACTTGAAGCTGTTTAAACCAGCTTTATATATGTGACATACAAATATCTAGATCATAAACCTGTATGATTGTATGCAGCTCAAAACACAACCTATATCTGTATGATACACAGGTAAAGAAAATTTATATTAGGAAAAAGGCTAAAGTGGCAAATATCAGCTAAAACAACAGGCAACACGCTGACATTTAGCATAATTTAAAATGGAAGATGAAAAAAGTCTTCTTAAAAGACAGTTAAAGCAGAGCAAATATTTGAAATTCTGTTCTATACAATAGTCTCCTTTAAAGGCTTAAATGGATATTCATATGAATTAGAAGAAAAAAGGAGTACTTAGTTAAAATGCACAGTCAAGTTGTCAGTTGTCATTGCATCATCATATAAAATGAATTAGCAGGCTCCATTAGTTTCACCATTTTGGCATAGCTTTCATAATTCCTAGATTTTTTTAACTGACACAGATTCATGCTAGGCAGTGGCGTATGAGCTGCAGTGGACAGAATAAAAAACTTCAATAATTTTATTAAAGTAAATTTTTGCATTAAAGTATTATTTTTGTTGCCTTTGCCATTGCGTTGTCTTTTCAATGAGTATGGCAAGTTCTAAAAAATGTATCCTAGAAGAGAAAAAATTCCTTGTGGATGAGGAATTCAATCTTTTAATCTTACTAAAAACAACACTCCAAATAACCGTGTTTATTTGTCCTTAAAAATCCCACCATTCTCTCAAATGTCAGCACATATTTGATAGTACAGGGCTGATCTGGCTTTATTGAATAATTGTATTTGACATTAGATACAAAACTGGCTGACATTAAAAAACAATAGATGTGATTATTTCTTACTCTATTACATATAACATATTATATATTTTCAAATGTAACACTTTTCAAATATTAGGAAAATAACCTTATCCATCTGAAATATGGTTGGTTTCAGCCTTTATAATGGCCAGATTACACATTCCTATAGCAACAATATAAATGTTCTCTATTAAAAAAGAATCACAGTTAATATAGAATATAAAATCAAGATGCCTTAGTCTAAGACTCGTTGGCAATTTCCTATTATGCATATTATAGAGCTTCTATCACATGAAACTGATTTTCAATACAATATTCAGTGATCTAAATATCTATTGACTTCTTAAGTAAGTAGAAAAATCAGTGATGACAGTGTGAAGTTACTTTGAAAATGGCTTTAACCTATACTTACCCCGGAGGTTTATACCTGTTTGGGATTCAGCTTCTTCTGAAGAAACACCAGGAATGCAAACATTAGACTTGGTCTTCTAATATCAGCCAGGCAAAAACCCCAGGGAATAACAGGTTTTACATATTCCATAAATACACCTCTTCCATAACTGAAGGCAGGGACCTGCATGTTCCCAGTGTTAAATGAATACAGTATTTTCTCCTGTACCAAAATCTGTTAGACTTAGTTGTGAGAGCAGGGATGCATTTATGTAAAGGTGCAGGAGGAAAAAAAAGAATATTATGAGAAGCTTAAAAGCAATATTTTTCACTCTCAGTAATTATGGCATCGATAACATTAATATCAACATTAATATCGTTAAATGCATTGTGATCAAATAATGTTGGCCTAAAAGCTCTGAACAAGGTTACATTTGTTGCTCAGAGGAAGACCCTTAGCAATACAGAGGGGAAGGTACTCAAGGTGCTGTGCAACACTAGCGAACACAGATTATATAAAATAACGGTCTATCTACATATTGCTGCACATTCTAAATCTTTTTCTACATCTGCCTTACGTGATATAACATATATAAACTAAACTTCATAAAACACNGTTGTCAGTCTTTATAGCTGTTGTTGATTCTGCTGTTTGCCTTGCTAGATATATTAGTAAAGAACTGTTACTCCTATCCCTGTATCTTTTGCCTGAAAGCCTCTGATTTGCAACTATAATAATTAGAAGGGAGGGGGGTTGCATTCTCCATTTCAGAAAAAAGGGGTCCTTGCCTTTCTTTAGCAAATGCCTGTCTTTCAAACCAAGACAAACATCCATGTCATCCTTGACTGCACTGAATTCACAGATTCCACCACAGTCATCTTTCCCTACCTCTCCCAGCCTAAGTCAGAGGCATACCCTCTGTCTGTCTACCTGTGCTAAAATCAGCATACAGTATATTGCCTGTTTTTCCTAGACTGAGCAAATTTAGCACCTTTCCTCAGAGGCACAAAGTACACTCAGTCTCTTCTTTTGTGACGTGTCAGTGCTCCTTAATGAAATGGCAGAATTCAAAATGATTTCTGGTTCAATTAAAACAGATGTAAAGAGTTAACAGCCAATTCAAATTTATTTCTATATCTCATAGAACTGTTTTAAATTAATGTACTTCAGAAAAATAAAAAATAATCATGAGACACTTCAAGATGGATAATTTAGGTGTAAAACATTAGCCTAAGATTCGGCGTTCCACAGTTTGTTTATATTCTTCCTCAAAGACTTCCTCTATAACCTGTAATAATTCAAGTGGATAAATCCCAAAGGAATTCAGTGCCTGACTCCCATAGGATCTGGTTGGAATCATACTGTTTATATCTGTATTATCCCACAGGACAGAGGGTGGGATAACAGCCAGAATATTTCCTGGTATAGTTTTGTTCTTTATCTGCCTCATTCAGTAGCTGGTCCATGACCACCTTGACCAAAGGATGAGGCTGCATGGACTCCAGAGACCTACAGATCCTGGCTGTCTGTACGACATATGATGTAGTGCCACTGCATCTTCCACGCCAGTCACACACTCCTTGGCTGACATGTCCATTCTCCATCAGCCACAGGGCACACCGAGAAGGGCTGTGCTGAATACTGTCATGGGTTCAGTCATGCAGAGGTATCAGCATATCCAGCTGCACTTGGGGTTATGTAGCACTTGGGGTTCCCCCAGTAGGTGTCTACAGTGAAAATGTCTGCATATAGACAGGTGTCTACAGGGAAACACATCTAAAAGTCTCCCTGAGCCCCCTGCCTGCTGTGGTTAGGTCTTCATTGATTATAGCAGGAGTTCACTTTGTTCAGGTGAAAATTCTTACAGTGCAGACACTGAAAATAAGTCAAATTGCACTCCTAGATTTCATGCCATGGTGTACACTTGCATTTGGAAAATCTGAACTAAAATCAAGACATAAAACAACACACAAAATGCACCACAGATGTGTGTTTTCAGTTCCCTTTGGCAAGTGAGGAGAAAAGTACTTGTGCCTCACAGTGCTGTTTTATGACAAGCAAGACAAAATAGATTACAGGCAATGGGACAAAAAAAAGGTGCACTATTAAATTTTCTCTGTACAGATAGAAGGGATAAATATTTTAGGAAGGTGTTGAAATTTCTAGTATATTTTCTTAGTCCTTGCAAGTTATGTGAAATTTATATCATGCAGATTTGGATGAAAACTATCGATTTTTCCAGTAAAAGCCTATTCTTAGGCAGGTACAGTAGAGCCTAATGTTACAGAACCACAGAGTCACAGAACAGGTCTGGTTAGAAGAGATCACAGTGGTCATTGGTCCAACCTCTCTGCTCAAGAGGGATCATCCCAGGGCACAGGACTGTGTCCAGGCAGTTCTTGAATATTTCCAGGGAAGGAGACTCCACACTCTCTCTGGACAACCTCTTCCAGTGCATGGTCACCCACACAGTAAGGAAGTTCTTCCTCATGTTCAGGGGGAGCTTCCTGTGCCTCAGTTTCTGCCCATTGCCTCTTGTCCCATTGCTTGGCTCCACTGAGCAGAGCCTGGCTCAATCCTCTTGACAACCTCCCTTCAGATAGTGACAGACAGTGACACAGTCCCCTCTCAGTCACCTCTTCTCCAGGCTGAACACTTCTGATGCTCTTGTTGACACTACTAGGAGATAAAAATCTAAGCAGTCTAGCCAATTTCAATGCATTTGTGGTGGTGTTTTTAGTATGATATAATGTGTTAATGCTCGTTGAACCTTTAATCATGTCCTTTAGCCCATGTGCTTTTTAACAAGATACTGAAGAGGAAGCACTTTTTTGTCTATTGCTTTCTTGCCTAACGCCCAACTGGAAGACACCAAGGTTTAGCATCTGAGGTTTTAGGATTTAATGTTTTAATCCCTGTTAGAAATTTAGTGCTGTTTCACTCCTGAAACTGTTCTACTTGTAAATCCAAATAAAAGAGTATGATACAAGTTTTTTGCTCAAGACAATGTTTATTAAAAGACTGAAAATCTTGTTAGTTTAGAGGAAATAGTAAGCAAAATACACCTATTATGAGCTCCATATTGCTTGAGGAGGTGGCTAAAAAATCAGATATTCTATTACACAGAAATATTTATCTTACTTGCCTTGGTCATTCTCTTGATGGGCTATCAATTTTAGAAACCAGTCTTTAAGGGAACTTTCAGACTTAGTATTCAGATTCCCTAGGATTTATAGTATCAACCAAAAGAAGAAGATTATGACCTATAGTGTTCAAAGGCCCTTTTATCCCAGTCCTTTACACTCTGAATAATTTTGAAGATGAATTGTAAGAGACCTCATCACCATATCAAAGATGTCAGTCAGATATTCTTCAGAATTTAATGCAATGAACTAATGCAATGTTGACCAAGAGATATCATTTGGGTAGGGAAAAAGATGTCTGGATTTTTTTTATCACTGTGTCTTCTGCAGTTTTGCCCATGTCTCTACTTAAGGTCCTCTCTGCCCTTCTGTAAGGTCTAGACAAATTCCCCAATTTCCCTTCAACAAATTCAAAGGTTTTAGGGGTCCCTTTGATCTTCCCAGCACCTGGCTGAGCATAAAGGAGTGAATGCTTTGGATCCTAATTTGCATGTCAGTTATTCTGGCTTGACATATCAGGTAGTATGAAGCTCACTCTGCCTTTGAAGCAAAAGTGTTTGATTTTCTTTCACAGTTTAACTACATATGAACTGATTAAACTTAGCCACAGAAGGGCAATGGCTAGGATATAAATGTATTAGACCTCCTCTGCTTTGTGGAGTGTCTGGTTGATTGGCTTTAAAAATTTCTTCAAGTGGGGCCTTACTTGAGTTAGTGTGCAGAGGTGTGTCTGTTTTCCTTCTGTGTTATGTTGGAACTTTGCAGGAAATAGCAGATCCTGGTCCTGCTTGTTCAGGCAATCATTTACGGAATTGCTGCTTCTGAATTGTCTGTAAGGGAACAGATAAAGAAAAGGAGAGATTCTGGCTCTCACAAGTACGAGGTTGATTACAACTCTGACCTCTCCTGAGTACCTGCAGTCTTCAATGGCTATCCATGATTTTCCCTCTCTGTCTACGCTTCAGGCTGCTGTTCCCATGCTCAATCTCAGTTACTTCAGCCTCTCTACATGTATCTCATTCCTTCAGTTCCCTTTCTTTGGATGATAACACAGCAGTGCACATCACCTTCAGCATTTATAAGAGAGCATGGTGGGCAATGAAGTATGTAAGAGACAGAATTTAAACTAGTGAAGATTTTGCACAGATCATAGGTATTTTCCTGTGTGGGGATCCTTCTGGTCTACATATTTTCTGCCTCTTTCAGACCCTCCTCTTGCTCTGTCTGGGCAACATAATCAGCTTTCTTAGCACATAAACCAATTACCTCCCTCTCAATGGAAACCAACAAGGCACTGGAAGAGCATTAACCCAAAATTAGGTAAGTAATTGCATTAGTAGTTTTCTTGGTTTTATTTATTTAAACCAGGCATATTTAGTTATGGTAAAGAATACCTTTTAAATTGTTACTTGTTTAGGCCAAACTGCAAAGAGACACACAAATCTCATGAAATTCCAGGCAGGGATTGTTACCCTGACTTTCTTGAAGAGTTTCTGTCCTGTATGACATCAACAGAGAACTGGTAAACATATAAAATCATACTCAACCGAGAGAGGAATGGTGTCAAAAAGTCACAAAAGTTTAAACTACAGCACAGGAAAAAAAAAAAGGAAAACCTCAGTAGTATGCAGAACAGTGAAGATACCCTCATTTTGCTGGTACTACAAGCATATTTTTAAATTGCTTTCATGAAACTGTAGTTTGGGTGAACAGGCAGAAATTTCTGAACGGAATTCAATGATCTAATTTTAGTCAAATATAGCTGAAACGACATACAAGGAGCACAACCACATCTGGACTTGTGGACTCCACATGAAATACTACAAAATGTTACCTTGAAGAAAACAGTCCCCTAATAATCAGAGAATCATAGAGTCATTTAGGTTGGAAAATACCTTTAAGATCATTGAGTCCAAAAATTAACCCAGCACTACCAACTTCATCACTAAGCTGTGTCCCAAGTGCCACATCTATATGTCTTTTGAACACCCTGGGCAGCCTATTCCAATGCTTGACAGCCCTTTCAGTGAAGGAATTTTTTCTAATATGCAATCTAAACCTCCCCTGGTGCAACTTGAGGGCATTTCCTCTTGTCCTGTCGCTGACTGCCTTGTAGGAGAGGGTGACACCCACCTGGCTACATTCTCCTTTCAAGCGGTTATAGAGTGGTAAGGTCCCCCCTGAGCCTCCTTCTCCAGGCTGAACAACCCCAGCTCCCTCAGATGTTCCTCAGAGGACTTGTGCTCCAGACCCTTCCCCAGCTCCACTGCCCTTCTCTGGACACTCTCCAGCCCCTCAGTGTCTTTTTTGTACTGAGGGTCCCAGAACTGAGCACAGGATTTGGAGTGGCCTCACCAGTGCTGAGTACGGGGGGACAATCCCTGCCCTGGTCCTGCTGGTCACACTATTGCTGATACTGGCCAGGCTGCCACTGGCCTTCTTGGACACCTGGACATACTCTGGACCATGTTCAGCGGCTGTCACCAGCACCCCCAGTCCTTTTCCACTGGGCAGCTTTCCAGCCATGATCTTTCTGCACTGGCAGGATTAATAAAATTCCATCAGTGTTCCTAGAATATCATAAAGCTGACTCTTTCATTTTTTATTGTCCCCAATATATAGATTCATTTTGGCCTCTTCCTTTCATATGAGAATCTTCACAACTTTGGTATCAGATTTTCCAGCATAATCAATCATGATGGCATCCTATAAATCATATTAACACAAAGAATTATTTTTCCAGGGACTGAAGTGCCTACTAGATGCCAGAAAACTGTTCTTCCCTTCTGATTGTTTCCTTCCATCAGAGATTTACATTTGGTAAGTGATTCTGTAAATCTGTCCAAAAGGTTGATTGAGCTTGCATTCCTGGCTCTGTAATGCTTCTAAGGGCTGTGATCTCAAACTAAGAGCATCCTAGAAAGTCACTCCATTCCTCTGTCTGCTGTGGAGACAGTTCTTTGCTTATAGTCCTTTCCCACAAATAGGACCAAAATGGTGTTTGGAGGCATTTCTGGGGTCTCCTTTCTTGTTACTTAACATTCCAGATTATTTTGCTGATACAAAAGTTGACTTTTACTGGACAGGTTTAGAGAAAACAAGCCATTTTGACAGATCTGATTGCTCCTAACTTCCCCTCCCATTTCAGTTTACTATTGTAGTTTAGGACAGTCTTCTCCTGTTGAACAGAACCTAAAAAATAATTAGCATGGTATTTGGTATATTCTGCAGCTGCTAAAACTGGAGTCTCCTACCTCAGTCTTGTAAGGTTGGGGCTGAATCCTGCCCTGGAGCAGACCATAACAAAAGTAATCTGAGTGTGACAGACATCATCAAATTATGATATTGTTGATACCTGCCTATCCCAAAGAACACACGTTCAGAGTTCTAAATATGACATATAAGTGAAAAGAGCACTATTATGCTGCTTAACAGCTACTTGCCCCTTACCACTAAACCAATGCTAAGTAGCTGAATTCTGCAGGGATACACCTCCTGTTTGCAATGTACTGTGCAGTTCCAGGCTGGTTTGATTTTTAAGATATAAATGTCAAGGGCACAAAAACTCAAGCACGATAAATCAATTGCCTCATACATGCCTGCATCAGATGAACAATCTACTCAGGTCTTAGGGGAAAACATGCCAAATTTTCCAGCTTTTAATAAAAGCCTTGGCAGCCTATCAGCATAGGAAGAGTAACATTTAAGCTTATTGAAAAAGGAAATGATATTTCATCAGAAAGCATTATTTTAACCTCAGTCATGGAGGAAAGTTCATTGTCTTCACCTTTTCCAGACCAACGTAACAGGCTACATAAAAAAGAGACAGGTTAGGTTTTGTCAGCAGTGACTGAAACACCTGGAAACCCTGTACAGTGCAGGACATTATGCAGAACCATATCATTATATCACAAAAGGAGGAAAATTGCTGGGCAAAAAGGAAGCACAGTTACGTTCTCAGCAAAACTAATACTTGAGTAAAAGCTGCCATAAGTAGTATTTATATCAAGTAATAATGTTTGTATATTGGAATAAGAGCATCTTTGAAAGTGCAATGGAAGTAGGGGGGGCCTCACTATCTGCTGTTTCCTATTTTTCCACCAATTAATATTAAATAAACATCCAGGCTTCTAGACAAGGCTTTTTAGTGCATTTCTAAAACATTATATGCATATGCAGCACCTCACTAGTCCTTTAGGCCTTTGAAGATGCCAATAGTTGTATTACTAAATGTTCTTTTCTTGCATTATTTAGTAAAGTTATTTTATAGCATTTTATGTGATGAACACAAGAATAAACCAAGTCAATACTCATATTTCAAGCAGTTTCTAATTTCATGCAGTAAAAATGCCTAACCATGCTTTCACTGTAAAAAAAATTCTTAAAAAATCCCATCAAAGTACATTACTGATTCTCATTGAAGTCAAATTACCTGTTTACTTTCTGTATAAACACAGCTAAATATATCCTGATACCAGCAGACGCACAATCGTGAGATAAAATATTGTTTGTTTGCTTTTAAAATTTTTCTGAGTGTAACATAGTATTCCCACAGCCTTCTTTTGCTCGCTGGGTATGAGACTGAATAGAAGTTCTATGACTTAACAAATGCTTTTATTATCCAGGGTTTCAGTGCCATTAAGAGCTTTTCTAAAAACTACAGAGCTGTAATGGGGCCATCCAAATTCTCTTTAGGCTCACTAGCATAAAGCACACTGGCAGCAGTCTACTCATGGAACTCAGACAACATATGCTGTTTCTTGACTAAAATTAGCTTTTATGTCCCATAACTGTAACATTTAAGGGATATGTAATACACTGTAGTAATACAGTTTCAGCTTCTGTATTCCAATTCTTTTTTAGCAGCAAGTTCATTTCTACAAATAGTGTAATTCATGTGTATCTGCATTGCATCATTCTGTATATGTGCTATATATACAAATACATAATGCACCAGCCACTGGGCTATCCATCATTAGAAAGATGCCATGATTTTGTATTACTCTGTCTATGTGTGTGTATACAGTGACTAGTACTAAAGGGCATCACTGTAATCATGCTGAGAAACAAAATAAAGGAGTTTGTATGCATGTGGCCATGTACACATTTATAAATAATTGTGTCAGGAATTAATTGATAAGAGCTACCCACCTTTGCCCTCTCTACTTCCTTCCCCTCATCTCTTTTCTCTCTGGCTAGCAGTTGCCCAAGACTTGGTCAATTTTTTTCATAAGACTTTGTTCCTGTCTTTACTGTCACCACCCCTCAAGCTCAAAGCAGCTCTTCAGAAATGCAAGAAGCCATTCAGATTGATTCAGTGTGATGATCATTAGGAGCAAATTCATCTGTCACCCACTTGCCAGTCCACTGACGTCAATGGGACTGCACAGGAGCAAGCAAAGATTGGAAGGCAGTCAAAGGGCTAAGTATTTCAAGGAAGGAATCCCTGACTCATGACCTTAAAGCATGGAAGCCTTCATAAATCACTTATCCCTCTACTGGGTTCTTAATATCTTGCCTTTGATGATTAACCTGAGCCACCTTCTCTTTCCAAAGGGGGAGGAAGGCCATAGCAGGGAAGATTGGAAAAACTGACTCCCCTCTCTAAGCAATATGGCAAAAATTAGAAATTCCTGTTTGCTCATGTGCTTCTCAGTACAGAGGAGGCAAAGTAGCTGCTAATTGTAGAACTCAATTTCAACAGCACTATGAAAACATGAACAAACCCTCTCATATCCAGCTATAAATCAATATCCATTATAGGACTCATTCTAGAAATGTCACACAGACACATTGCACTCCCCTGTTCAGATGCATCAGGGCAGGCTTGTGCCACTCAGGACAGAACTACTACTTTATGTGGCTTTGAATCACAGCTCCATCTCCATGTATAGGAAAATTCAGCTACATTCATCTTTCTGCAGTGACACTGAAGATCATTTGTAATGGTGGCCTAATTTTAGGCAGTAAACTGCCAGTAAACAATTATTTTAGGAAGCAAAGGAAAGAGGCATACTGAAAAAGTCAGATCATTTTTATACTCTCCTTTCACCTGGTGATGGTAAAGCACTAGTTGTAGAAGATACCAACCATGCACTTGTCACAGCTTGGCCCTTCCTTTCCAGCACCATCCAGCTTTGCAGAAGCTGTAGCATCAAAATGGGGCAAAGCAACGCCAGCCTTAACTGTCTTAAAATCAGTCACTGCTGGATGGCTGCTGCAGGACTGCCCTAGTAGACATGTCTATTTATAGAGTACCAAATAGTGTTGGTGGCACTTAATCATAGTACTTAGCTTACTACTGGTACATCCCTCTTAAATGGTTTCTGGTCATATTATCCATCTCCACTGTAAGTTCACTACTATTAAACATCAGTTCCCCTGGATTAATTCCCAGCTAAGGATATTTTTTTCTGTCCTACATTTCTGGACACTAGAAAGTCAAACACCCTGTTAGCAGCTTCTGCCTGGGTCCAGCAGACCTGTTGACAAAGTGGTAGGTAACTGATGTCCCTTGCCAGGACAGCCTACTCCAGCAAACAGGCTTTTCAGGTTAGAACACAAAGTCAGGAAGAGCTTTGGTTTGCTTAATCAGAACTTAGGACCAGTTACATGGAAACATGAGCTTCCTCAGAATAAACCACCTCAGTCTGCACAGGCTGAACATCTTGGGAAAGACTGCTGCTTTGCAAACTACAGCATCTTGATAAAATCTTTCCCTCACCAGCTTTTTCACCCCGTGTAGATGTTGATTCCCTTTCTTTCCTACTCAGCTGTAAGTCAGGTGGGCTTCCTTTCAGAACTGATGGCTTTGGGAAGCATCGTGACAAGGCACAGATGCCATCACTACTGTTTATTACTCCTTTTCTATTTAGCACACAATCCTTATGCCCATTACATGAAATAAAGTAAAACACAGAAGAAACCAAACAAAAGCACACACAGTATCTGTGGACAAGCTACTTTCATAGTCACACAAATCTACCTCCACCTCTCAGCAAGCCACACAAGTTTTGTCGTGCTTATAAAAGCAGACCAGAGCTAGATCTGCCAATTTATACATCTGTCCACAGAGAATACCAGCCTGGCTCCCCTTCCTGCTCCCCTCTAGAGGATTTAAAACAGTGGAATGTTAAAGGAGAATATGGAATTGAAACTTCTGTAATTATATATAATATAGAGATATTTTACAAGATAATAGGCTGTGTTCTTGAGAGGAAAAAATAAGACAATGAATATGCTAATATAATTTTTATTTTTGCCCTTTTATGCAACTAATATATATCTTTATAAGCTCTTTTGTAAAGATGTAAAGGTTTGTGATAATACATCTTTGTCGGGAGGAAACGTTCTTCCTGGAATTATTGCCTACTTAACTAAAGCAATTTTTCTCAATATACAAATGTCAATTGGAACAAACTTGAACAGCAACTATATTAAAATTAAAATATTAAAACAGGCAAACTCTTACATTAAAAAAAAAGAGCAATGACTGTGGTCATTACACATTTCACAGCAAGTGACATGATGGAATTGAGTGTTGTCATGGTTGAAAGCTTCGGGGATCTCTCACACGCTTCATTGACTCCATCTACAAAATGCTAAGTCTCACCATGTTCCCTCACAGCAAGATTCCCAGTCCATAAAATGACCATCATGCCCAGCCTCTGCAGTGCTCAAGGAGATAAGACAGACATAGCTGCAGTAAGGGAAAACATAGCAACATCTTAAAGAACTACTTCTCAATTGAATAAACTGTCACCATAAAAGCACTTTTGATACTTGCTACAGGCAGATGAAAAAACCATGTACAGACCATTAATACTGAACACATGGCAAAAAATCACTTTGAAAATATATATTGGAATACTGATTTTTTTTTTGCTAATCTGAGAGGAAATGCTGATGCTTTTTGGACAATGGAAATGAAAGAAGTGCAGTCTGTGTCACTGTCACCTGGGATTTACCTACAGAAAAAATAATGGACTGTAGCCATCCTACTTCCATCCCTACTGCCTGTGGGGGGTCATCAGGAGGTGTGAAGGGGTCAAGAAAGGACTCTATTTTGGACATTCTCCTGCCACCACCACTTCACTACCATGTCCACTGCCAGCCCTTGAGCATGCAGCTTCCAAGAATAACAAAGAAAGAAGGAAAGAGAGAACAATGCAAAGGTACATGGGCAGTGAGACAAGTCAGAATGCCCTAGGCTGCAGTGCTGTGTCCCTTTCTTAGGAATTTGTCCTCCAGCTAGCTGTAACTTTCAAACTGGAAAATCTGATGACTGTATGACTGCATCATTATTATCTAAGTGAAAGGCTCGTTTTTGTAGTGTTTAATATTTCTGGTACTTTACGTATTGATTTGTAGTTACTCATGCTTCCTAAAGAAACAGTTATAAAACAAATTGAACACAGTCAGGAGAAAAAGCAGATATTCTTGAGAAACCTGAACCACAGCTTTTTTGAAGCCCAGAATGCTGATATAGCTATATTTAGTGCCTTATTTGTTGGGAAAGAGCAAACCACTAAAATATTTCTTCCAGCTTCAATTGAATGCTACATCAAAACAAAAGTAATTTTACAGATGACATCAATGTAGCCAGAAAGTGATATCCTTATTATTTACTACCCTTTTGGAGGATCAGCTGCTTGCTTTTATGGCTATAAAGTATTGTCAAAAAGTATTTCCTAGTGTTTTGAGAAATACTAATTGTACTAACTAGTCTGTCTGGTTATTACCATGGAATAATGACAGGAATTCTCGCACTTAAAAAAAGTTATCTCTTTTTTCTTGGTACTTGGCGGGGGGGGTGGGAGAAGTAGCCTCAAGACACGCAATTTATTTGGAATTTGACAGTTTCATAGTGTAGAACTACACGGTTAGACTGTCTGATCAGAAATGTCTAAAGGGTGAAAAAAATGTATGTAAAGGTGGGAACAAGACCTGTGAAGTGTTAGCAAAATAAAGTAGCAAAAAAATGTGCTTGTCCCTTTAAGATACCAAAAATAAACCACAATATTTTGCTCATCTAAATCCTGATGCTGCACTCAGCTCTACAATCACAGGAGTCTGACTGTGGGGAGCTCTCTGCTGGATCGAAGCACTGAGGTGTAAAATAGAGACATAAGGCAAGACTAACATTAATGCAAATCCAAAGTGAAGAGAACACAAAGTTCACAAAGCAGCAAGGACAGAATATTATTCACAATACCCATGGATTCCAGCACTTTCTTTTCTTTTGTTTATTTGCTGATCATTTGTATCTTTTTTCTCTTTGATTGTGCATGGCTGCTACTAATGAGGTTTGTCACTATTCCAACAACAAATATCTCTGGAGGTACTTGTGTGTGATGTTTGAATGAGAAAGCAGGTGAGTGAACAAGAAGTAAATGGAAAATCACATTAGTAACCATAGCAGCCAACAGCATTTCATCCCAGGAGAAGCTTCCTTTGGTGGAGGCTGGGCTTCCTCTTAATGAGTTTCATACACAGTTTCACAGTGAAGGGGCAAGTCTTCCCAATGGTCCATGTAACTCTTCTGTGTCACTAGTAAGACCTCCCTGACTCCTGTGCCTTTCCTGATGAAGAGGATTACTTTGCAGCAGCCAGGAACTCTTGTATCAGGTAAAGCAGATAAACAAATCCTGGTTGTAATTGCAGTTGACTGCCTGAGCTGGCAGAAGATGGCAGCCAAGTGATTTTAACTGATGTGCATTTGTTGGATCGCATCTGTTTAGAAGCCATACTCTGTTCTTTTAGAGGATTTTGTTAAGAAACTATTTAACAAAGGTCACCTTTGTTAGCAAGGATGTGGGAATTATATGTTGTCATAATGACAGTGCATTTAGCTTTTGACTATAAGTTATGCATTATTGCCAGAGGTTAGAAACAGACAGGTCAAAGAGTCAGAAATGTGTCTCTTTTCACATACATGTTTTCTGGGAAAAAAACCCCAGATCTAGACAAAGAAAGTCAAGCAAGAGTCAAGTGATCTTCAATGTCCAGTGCTTTTTGGAGTCTCTCTCCGTCCTTTGGGTTACTCTACTTCTACTAAAATCATCATCAGAGCAGTTTGATGCTGGTCATTTTACTTGCTTTGTCTTCACCTTCAATCTGTTATCTGTCCTCGGCAGGTAAGTTGTCAGAGTACCACAGTAACTGTTAATTATATTCTTCTTCAAATGAAGTACATCTGTCACAAACTCCAGGCATTGAAATGTTTTTAACATAAAGCATATTTCAGAATTATTGTTGGTATCTCTGTTCACAAAGAATATTCAGAAGGATTTGAGAAAGTACTATTTCAACAGATCAGAAACACAAACATCTGTTTAGTGAGGAAATAATTTCTCTTATTAGCACAAATTAGCTAGTTTGAATATATGGTGGCTCAGAAGAGAAGTTGTTCTTTTCATTAATTTTTCAGAAATATAATAGATGCAGACACACAATTAAGAAATTATATATTTATAGGGGAAAAGCCATGAACACTGCAGGATAAACAATTTCACTCAAAGTTTATAGTAGTTTCTCAAGCAGATAAGCTGCATACAATTAACAGCTTTTCAATCTCTGCCATTTCCCATTGCTCACACTATTCTCATACATGCCCAAGTCAACCCTTATCACGTACATACAGTTTTTTCAATATTTATTTAGTAACTTTGGCCAGAATTACTAGAGGTAAATAGTCACTACCATAATAGGAAGTAGGAACCTAAACAGATGTTGAACTAAATTCTACAACAAAAATCCTCTGACATCTACCATGTTATCCATTTATACTGTATCACCAGCATGCCCGTGAGAACTGTGGCACTTCACTGGAGCCCAGCTTTAAATCCTGCCTTCCCACTTCCAAAATCAAGGTGGACTAGACTGCAAAATATCTATTACTGCCTCAAGAAGGAATCCAGCATGTAGTGAGCTGCTGCCCTTGGGCTAGTCTCAACATTTTCACTGCAATTGTGAAATGGAGTAACTTAATAAGGGTTGCAAAGTAACAGAAAATACAGCTGTACATAAGAAAAGTGAATATTTTGTACACTAACATATTCACCTTGATTTCTTACGCTATTTAAACAATGAGCATGGTGTTTCAAGCAGAGCTGTACTAACACAGTGAGTAAATCAGAAGGGGTGTGAGATTCTGTGGTAAGTAGTAAGATCTAGAGAATGTGGTAATTCAGCTGGGCAGGTAGGAGTATCCTGAAAGGCCAGTAATGGATCACAAGGAATCAATCAGAAGAATAGGAAGGAGAAACAGAGAGCAGTAAAACAGGAGGTCAAATCTGCAGTCAGAAAAGACACAAGAAATTTGGAAAATACAGCATACAGGTAATCTTAGGAATTTTTAAAATGAGAAATGAGGAGTGAAATAAATGTGATGGCATATTCAAAGACAAAGATGATTAGTTTAATGAACTGCTTAAAAGTGAAACATTGCATAATAGGCAGAACAGATCCATGATCAATAAGATCAAGGCTCCTCATTTGACTTGACTGCTAAGCCACAACGTGACCTTTAGCAGGTCACTTTAGGATAGATCCAATAAAGGACTCAGGCACCTTAAGCCTGACTTAGGCAGATTTGATGTACCTAAGACTAAAAGTGTGACCTCAACACCCTCCTCAGTTGCACACTTACTCTGGAGAAGTTTGTCACTCCAAAAATCAAATGTATGTGCTGTGCAGTCCTCCCTGCACAAACACAGCTCAGTTGGCAAGGTCCTGTGCTAACTTTCAGTGTCCTACCAGTGCTCTCTTCTGGGTTGCACATTTAGGTGCCCTTTTTGTGGAAATGTGGGCACAAATGACTAATGTAGGCTGGGAGTTCACCTCAGTATGTGCCCAGAACCCAGCTGTGCTCCTTTTCTCTCTTTTTCCTGGTGGTGCAGGGAAGGGCAGAAATTTGGCTCAGCTTTGCTTGAGCAGTAGCCTGGAAATGGCTGTAACTGAGCATGTGTGTCCTCTGCCCTGGACTGAAAGAGTCAGTGAGGACAGGAGCTTTGGTCCCCTTTTCACCTCAGGGAATGCAGCCAGCCTACACCTATGAGTGGCTTCCAGGCTCTGGATCTGAGGAAAATGCTTCTTGCAGCCTCACCTTGGTTACGTAAGCTGAGGAGCCAGCAAGGAGTTCAGAAATATCTCCATGATGGTCATGCTCAGAACTGAACCGTTGTTAACTGTTCCCAGCACAGCAGGTGAACTTCCTCCTCTTCAGAGATGCTCCATGAGCTGCGTCAAGTAATGTGAGCATGGCACACAGGGACACTCAATGAAGTGAAAAATATATTGTGGCATCTGGATGAAAGAAACTACTGAAAGTATTAAAAGAAAGAAAACTTTAGAAAGCAACTTTCTGCATAATTTGAAAATTTGCTTTCACTCCAAACTCCAATGTCGTTAAAAAGATTGGATTGATTAAGTGGTACTGTTTGAATAAAAGTGGAATAACTTGAAAAAATATTAAAAAATATGAATATTCCATAAGTTTTTTGAAATTTCAATAGCTAGACAGAGAAGTGTGCTAAAAAGCAATGGAAACAATTCCCTGCTACAGCTTTGCAATCTCTTTGTTTTGAAACTATTACTTTATGTTCATGAAGTTCTTCTGGAATTTTCTCTTGCTTATAAACTAGTTTCCTGAAGACTGACGACATGCACACATAGTATTATTTTAACATGTAACTGTTCTTGTAAATAAACAGAAAATAAAGCAGCTTTGTGTTAACTCATGCAGGATTGCAAATTTTGAGAAAAATTCCTGTTGTTTCATGAATTTTTTTTCTTTATTTTCATTTCAGTGATAATTTCTTGAAACTGAAATGCAAGTACGGAAACCTATGTCACAGAAATGTTAGGTCTGTAAACAGGAACATGAAAATGGGAGGAGCTGCAAAATGAATATGAATTATTAGTCGAAACCAAGATGAAAACTGGGGTTTAGACCAACGTCCCTTTAGAGTTTGAAGAGCAACATTAGCTTGACCACAGTGCACTTAGTGTGCATTAAATTATACATTTTGCAATCTAACCAGCAATAAAAACTGCTGAATTTATAAAATGCACCTACATTAATAAAGGTGACCTGTAAAGAAACAGTCATATGTTCTTCCTCTTAGTATTTATGTAATGATCTTGAATAGCTCAATTTCTATTTTTTCCATGTGTTTGTTGTATTAGAAATTTGTGCATTCTTTGTGGCAGAATATTTGATGGTGCCCAGAGAACTACGTAATTGTGACAAAACAAAAACCAAAATAAGCAAAAACTTCATTGTTTTAGCCATTGACTAGACAATAAGGGACAGCTTATGTAATTGCTGCCAAAGAAGGTAATGGATTTTCATAAGCATAGAATTATGATTTTGTTAAAATCGACTTTTTTAGTAAAAGATTGAATTTTAAAAAATTAGTAAGTTTCTAATAATTTTTGAGAAAGTATTTCGTTTAGAGCCTTCATTTTATATGAAGTTCTACAGAGTAATCTGAGACTACACACAAGATTCCTGCAAACTTGAGCGAGTTCCTCGGTATGAATGGCATGAAAAAACAGCTGCAGAACACAAAGGCCTAAATACCTAAAAGGTGTTGTCTCAGGCACTCAGGGAAAAAAAAATAAAAGGAATAATGATACGTTTCTACTTCTCTTTCGTGCGCATTTTTTTGCCGAGTTCTGCTTATCCCTTTAGCAACCACCAAGTAACTTCTACTGTTTGCGGGTTTAGCAGGGCTGTGATGTTTGGGCTTGTCACCGCACAGAGGTTCCTTGAACTGTTCTGCCGTGCTTTATAAGGGGGGTCGCTCGCACTCGTCCGCGCCGGGCTCCGGGCGGTGCTGCGCCCCAGCGCTGCCGTTCCTCGGCCGCCGAACCGGGCCGGGTCGGGCCGAGCGGGGCTCGCCTCCAGCACAGCTCGGAGCCCGGCGGCACCGGCAGCACTTCTGGCCCGTCTCGAACCGGCGGGGCAGCGTCCCGGGAGGCGCCGGGGCGGGCGGGGGTCGGCGCCATCCCGCCGCGGGCACCTCCGCCCCGGAAAGGCGCGGCGGCCGCTCCCTCCCGTCCGGGCGCGGGGCGGCGCAGGTGAGGGCGGGGCGCAGGGATTACCTACTGCCGCTCCCTGTCGCTGCCAGCGCTCTCCAGGTCCGCCCAGTATCACCCATTGCGTCCCCTCATTGCTCCCAGCTCCCTCCCAGTGCCACTTTCTGGCTCTCCCTCGTGCTCCCAGCAACATTCCCTGGCTCCACCCCCGTCACCCCACGATCCCCATGCCCATGGCGGGGGGGTTGGAAGTAGATCATCTTTAAGGTCCCTTCCAACCCAGCCCCCCCATTCTATAGCCAGGAGTACTCCCAGCATCATTCCCTGACTCCCCTTCACTCCCAGCATGACCCCCTGGCTGCCACTCCGCGCTCTCCTGCCATCCCAGTTCTTCCAGTGTCGCTTCGTGGCTACCCTCAGTGCTCCCAGTTCCCCTCCCACTTACTCCCACTTCCACTCCCTGGCTCTCCACCAGTGCTCCCAGTTCCCTCCCAACGCACCCAAGATTACTCCGTGCGTTTTCCCTTCTCTCCCNGGCCCCGGCCCCGGCCCCGCCCGCCGGATAAAGCCCTGGGAGGTGCGCGCGGAGGGCAGAGCGCAGCGGGCGGGGGAGCTTTCCGGGCGGCGCAATTGCCTCGCGTGCCCTCCCTCGGCGGGACTGTAGTGGCAGCGGCGGCAGCGACGAGGGGCATGCGGGGCCGCGGGGCGCCGCGCCGCCGCGGCGGCGGCGGGC